>CAUYRT010079184.1:0-39403 GCA_963574885.1 Lepilemur ruficaudatus
CCAGCTGCAACACACCACTGATTGTTGTTACTGAGAGTCAGCCAGTTGCCATGATGTGCATTTTAGATACATTCTTGCATTAATCCTCATTGTGTCCTTCCAAAAGAGTTATTTTTTAAAATTTTTTCTTTTTTATAACAATTCTTTACTTCTTTTAATAGTTTTTTTTTTTTTTTTTTTTGAGACAGAGTCTCACTCTGTTGTCCGGGCGAGTGCCATGATGTAAGCCTAGCTCACAGCAACCTCAAACTCCTGGGCTCAAGCCATCCTCCTGCCTCAGCCTCCCGGGTAGCTGGAACTACAGGCACACGCCACCACGCCCGGCTATTTTTTTTAATTTTTAGTAGAGACGGGTCTCACTCTTGCCTGAGCTGGTCTCAAAACTCCTGACCTCACGCAATCCTCCTGCCTCAGCCTCCAAGAGTGCTAGGATTACAGGCATGAGCCACCACACCTGGCCCCTGAAATAGTTATTGTTTTACAGACAAACGAAAGACATACGAAAGGTTAAATTACTAGCCTGGAATCACACAGCTAAACTATGGTCGTATGACCTTCCCTCCCTAAATCCCCATATTCTATCATACCACACCATCACCCACATAGGAGAAATTTGATTTTAAACTGATTTTTTATTTAAGATCATAGATTGTATTTCCATATAAGCTGGGGTCCTCTGAATTCAGTGAGTCTGCAAACACTGATGTGTGTTTGAGTTCCTTGGTTTGAGTTTGGTTACAGAAAGTGTCATTAAGGACTGTAGGACTAGGCAGGACTTGACCTATAAAATCTTACAGGGGACGACAGAGCACTGATTGCCCCATGTTAAGTCTTCTACCCAGAAACACTGGAGTCACCTCAAGCTCTCCTCTCATTTTCCTTTCTTTTCCTTAATTCCAACCAAATTAATTCTTTTTAAGCAAGTCAATTTGTTGCACATAAGCCTAAAGGTGAATACCCAATAACATTGTGCAATCACTATTTTCTACTAATTCATAATATTTGTTATAGTTCTTGGAATTTTTGTGGTTCAGGGTTACTGTTTCCTCTTACAGCATAAAATGGTGTTTTCTATCTAATAAGCAGCAACACTATAAAGTTAGAATAGAAGCCTCTAGCAACAAAATAATTTTTAAACATTAAAAATACATTTTCCCTAAAATAGAAAGAGCTTGCAGAATAAATACATTATATAATTTAAAAAGTTAGTGGATACTTACTTACTAGGTAATATTTAAACCTTTATATAATCTGCTTTAAAGGCTCAAAGGTAATTGTTTGCAATCATGAGTGACCAGCCTTGCCAGGAGGAAGATATTAAAATTGACTAGTTGTCAACTTCGAGCAACAATACAGTTTTTAAAAAAATACTTCCACTACCATGAAGAATTATTTTCTCTATCACTAGCTGGCTAAATTATTCTCCTATACCTTTATTGTAAAGTCATTTTAGTTCCTGGAAAAAACATAATATATTACTTTTAATTACAGCATCAATTCAGAATGTTATTTTTCCCTTTGTGTTTACCTCAGGGACCACATAGAAAGCTGTACAGAATGCGTGCAGCCTGGAAGCTTAATCTCATACTGAACGTGCGTCCTCTTACCTTCACTGTTCCTGCTTCTCTGTCCCCTACCCTCAGTTATACCCTTCTTTTATTCTTTCTCTGATTCTCTCATTTCCTCTCTGCTCTTACCCATTTCTCTCATGGCATTCGGTAAGCAAGAATGTGGAAGACAAGAAGGGAAACTGGTTATGTATCTTTGATCTCAGTGTGCCCCCAGCCTGGCACGGTCCTCAAAACATCATAGGAGCCCAGGGGATGAGCAACTGAAGGTACATAGAGTGCATTGAGCAAGGGCCAGAGAACCTTTATTCTGGACCCATAGCTTTCACGAGGCACTTTTATATATATGTGCATATATATATATGGGTGTTTTTGCACTGAAATAAAGGACATAATGGGGGATGAAGTGAGGAAAGATGTAAAATAGAATAACAGAGCAGAGTTGATGTCATTGGTGCCATTGAAAAGAGAGTGAAATTTACCAAACCAGGCTATAACCCAGGACAAAAGGGGCTGATGATGGATGTTGGAAAGGGATCTTCTATTTCATTTAATACACTTGTTTTCTTTTCTTTCATTTTTTTTTTTTGTTGTTGTTCACAAAGAAGAATTTAGCCATTGAAGATGAAGCTTAAAAATGGTTACACAAGGAAATTTTCCTGTATGTTACTGAAGGAATGGGTTTCAGGATCTTCATAATGCTCCTTTCTACTCAGTAGTAATAATGCTAATAATAACAATTTTAAATAACAATCACTAACATTGAGTACTTATGTGACAAGCAATGTTGTAAACACTTTACATGCATTAATTTATTTCTCACAAGAATCCTGTGCAATAGGAACTATCATTATCCTAATTTTTCAGAAAACTAAAGTACAAAGGGATAATTTGTCTAATAGCTCTATATTATTCTAAAGGTAAACTCTAGATTCCTTAGGCTTCTAACCCAGGCCCTTTATGATCTGGCCCCAAATGCCTGGTCAAAATTGGGTCCCACTCCTAGCTGAAAATAATAGTACTGTTAGGACTTAACCATATCTTCTGCTTTCTTATCTGTAAGCTTCATTCCCACCTCTGTTCCCACCCAAGATGCCCTCTTTCTTTTCCTTTGCCTCTTTGGACCTTCCTCGTCATTCAAAACTCTACTGTAGTGTCAATTCTTTTATGGAGACACCTCTGATCATTCTCACCTAATGCCCTTACCCTCCTCTGAATTCACAACCTACTCTTGGTAATACTACCTGGTAACTTCTCTTGATATATTGTCTTATATTGCAATTTAAATATCCATATCAAACTCTTGTTTCTCCAACTAGAATGCTAACTTGGTATAAATCACGTCTTCACAATGCATCCACAATTCCTGGCACAGTTCTCAATATACATAGTTATCGTCAGTGCCTTTTTTGTTAAATTATTCTATAGCATCTGCAGAGATTATTCATGTCATCAGAATGCACTCTATTCTTCTTGGAGCCACACTTCACATACCTTCAGCATGAAAAATGTTCATCTGCCTGAAGAGTGCATCCATTCTGGTAAAAAGAATTGATGAGATTTATCTATTAATCACAATATTTACTACCCTACCCAGTATATTTTTTTATTGTATTTTCATAGCCTATAAAAAATAGAATAGTAGAAAAAAAATTCCCACTTTAAGCAAACTGGTTAAAATAACATTGAGAAAACTCACAACTTAGGCAGGAAATAAGAAATTAAATAATTTTTCTTTTGATAATGTACAAAACCAAAGGTCAGGCAGTCAGTCATAAGAGAGGTAGAGTTCCACGCTACTGGGGTTATTTTTAATAACTTCAAAGATCCTTGAAGAAGAAAAAGTTACAAACATTTAGATGAGAAAAAAAGAGTTCTTTTAAAATGACAGGTGAATTTGCAAGTTTGGGAAACTTCCAGGATAATAGTTCACAGATTTTATAATGTATTTAAATGAGGTAGAAATTGACAAAGTTGAATTGTTTTGGAAAACTTGCCTAAAGCAAACAAGAAGCAGATGGGGGGATTATGCCAGTGAACATATCGCATGCTTCTTAACTCGTTTGGGGATGGACCATTAGGCTAAAGACGAGAAAGAAAGAAAAAAAAAACATTTAACTCCAAATGAAAGAAATAAACAAGTTAGCTGCTTTCAATGTACTCTGTCTGGTTTTATTTCAAATTGCTCTTTAGGGATCAGAAGTACATCAGCTTCTGCAAGAGGGCAGTGAAAACCATCTTTGTGTCCCTCACAAGGCTCATTTGCTCATAAAACAAGAGAATGAACAAGCCTGCAGTGTCAACTTTTACTGGTCACATTATTAAAATTAGTGTTAAGTCATTTTAAAAAGTCCTGATGGGATAAATTCTTAGCACAACATTTAAACACCAAGGTGATTTAATTGGAGTAACATCAGCCAAGAATCCCAAAGAAATTCTTGAAGAACGGAAATTAGATACTAATAAAGGACCAAGGATGCTCTAGATTCAGAAAATTGTAGACTGGCTGGTTTAACTTCTGTCCTCAAGAAAATATTAGGCTTTATTTTTAGAAATCAATTGGAAATACTAATGGACAAGGCTTCCCTTCATTAAGGGGAACTAGCCTGGTTGCAGGAAAATATGGTTGCTCTCGCTAACAGAGGTAATAAGAGATGTCATTTGAAGATATTAGAGCTGAGGCACACAAAAAGGAAAAGGCAACATCATAATTAGATTGCCACAAAGAGTGTGAGAGCATTTCACACTCAGAGTAAAAGGGGTAAAGGGCAAAGGAAAGGAAATGCTAGGAATGACACTCCAGGCACTCAATGTTAACCCTCACGTGCAAGATAGAAACATGCTGTAACCCTGGATTCTAAGAAGGTTCCAGTTGCAGTAACCTATGTGTGAAATTGTTATGTACTAAGGAGCAGTTTTTATTAAATATAAATAATAGATTACAGCCTGCCTCAGAAACATGCTCCGATATGATAGACAATATGATATTAAGAACTATAACTGAGTAAGGAAAATTCAATCCAACACACAACTTGATAAGTCAGGGCTATTTCTCATCTATCCTGCTTTCTCAAGAAAGTGTAGGCAGACAAAAGAACATATCTAGAAGCTTCTGAGCAAAAATAAATGTCCTGTATTTCTTGTCACAGACTTTCACTCTAAAAATATACATTTGGCTTTGAACACAACAGCTGGCTGATTCAGTCCAAAGTTCCATCAATCACAGGAATGCTCCAAGGCAGCTGCTGGATTGATGACCTTTTTCATGTACTGACTCTCCATTTTGGTGTCATGGGATTATTCAAGGGCATAAGTGACTTCTTAAGAAAGTAGGTTTTTTGATGGGCAGGCTAAGTCTTTTTGTTCCTAGACTTTGAAGCCACATACATAATTCTAGATTTTTCACCATCACCCAACATTTATTGAGACAAAATCAACACACATAAATGCATGTATTAAAATAACAAAGTGGCATAAACTGTGAACCAAATAGATGCTAAGGACAACAAATATCACAGAAAGAGGTAGCAGTGGTCTGGAGAGGGGTATGAAGAAATCACAGAGAATACAGACATAAAGTGAGTTTGAAAGTACTGGAAAAAATAGATTAAAAAGAAGAGGTAAATAGGCATCCAGGGTTGGAAAGAGTGTCAGCAAAGGCCTAGAGATTGGAATTCACCCAGCTTTTCTCATTTGAATACAGTCAGGATCCCTGTAGCAGATGCAATGGAAAACAAAAGTGGAAAGGTAATTAAGAGCAAAATGATACAGTGTCTTGAATGTCAGGCTTAGTAATGTGTACTTTATTCCTCAGATAAGTGGACTGATGGTTTAGAAAGATTAGGGAGATACATGTTAACAAGATAGGTTAAAAGCAGGAAGGTGGAAGAACCAGCAAGGAGACTATTTCAATGATTTAAACCAATCAAGCCAAATTCATACGGTAGTGGCCCAAGGGCCCAATCTGGCCCACAGCAGATTTTATTTGGCCTACATACTTTTAAAAAAATTCAAAATAAGTTGTCAATATTTAAAAATGGAAATATTTCACATTAAAACCTGGGAATTTCCAACTTCTCCAAAAAAGCTATTTAAAGACCTTCATAGTCCCTAGTGCCCAGGCACTGAATTTGGAGGTCCTACCCCACTTCCAATCAAACATACCAAAGAAATCAAAATCCCACACAAATAGAATTCATACATAACTCTTTAGAAATTGATTTGCATTTAACTGGTTGAAATTTTAGAGTTTGCAGGCATTTAACTAACACATTTCTTTATTTTAACTTGTAGTTTTTTGTGTTCTTTTTCTTTAGAGATGGGGTCTCACTGTGTTGCCCAGGCTGGAGTGTAGTGGATATTCACAGGCATGATCCCACTACTGATCAGTGCAATTATGTTTTTAAAGCCAATTTTTTTTTTTTATTCTAGGTTATACATACTTCATCAGCTAAGCTCTAGACTATAGACACCATGTCGAACAGATAGAACAATGCTATTTTCCTGAAAAATCTGAAGATGGCAGCACTGGGACCATAATCTCATATGGTTAATGTCCGTGTGAGATGGGGCTTGTGTTCTGTAGATTGCTACAGACACCACTAGACTGCTTCACTCATTTACATTACCTGCGTGGACCTGTGCTCATTTACATCTGGGACCTCTTCTTTAGACCCCTGCTACTTCGAGCGTGTTCTGCACACCTGCAGCATTCACATCATCCGGGAGCTACATGAAAGCACAGAATCTGTCACCACTATTGACCTGCATGTTGAACACGTCATAGAATATTTTAATATCATATGAGCATTAAGGTTTGAAAAGCACTCCTTTAATTAATGTGTGATCCCCAACTGGCATCATCAGCATCATCTGGAAAATGTAAATTCTCATGTCCCATCCCAAATCTACTAAATTACAAACTCTGGAATTGGGATTTAGCAATCTGTGTATTAAAAAGCCCTCCAGGTGATGCTGATGAGCACTGAAGTTTGAGAGACACTGTTTTATTTCATTTTTTTAGAGACAGGATCTCACTCCATCACCCAGGCTGGAGTGAAGTGGCATGATCATAGCCCACTGCAGCCTCAAACTCCTAGACTCAAGTGATCCTCTTGCCTCAGTCTCCCAAGTACTAGGACTACAGGCATATGCACCACCATGCCCAGCTATTTCTTTTTAATTTTATGTAGAGATGGGGTCTTGCTATATTGCCCAGGCTGGTCTTGAACTCCTGGCCTCTAGCAATCCCCTCCCTTCTTGGTCTCCCAAAGTGCTGGATTGCAGGAATGAGCTACCATGTCAAGCCAAAAGCCACTATTTTAAACAACAGTTTTCTAAACTAGGGGAGTAGTAGTGGGAAAGAAGATCTAGAGTTAAATACATAAATCAGTGCAAAGGAGAGATCGATAGAATTCTGTGACTGCTTGGAGCTGAGAGAGGGAGAAAAGAAAAAAGATTCAAGGGTGATGATAGTTTTTTTAAATTTCAAAATATTAAGGGAGTACCAGTGTTTTTGTTACATGGCTGAATTGTATAGTGCTGATCTCAGGGCTTTTAGTGTGCCTGCCACCAGAAATGAAAAAATTCAAACCCATATGTTTTCAGTTGTGCACAAGATGCAAGATTTATTTGCTAGATTATCTTTGTAAGGATTCCTCATCAGTAAAGGAGGCAGAGTGAAAGAAGATATTTACTGGGGAGCACTCTGAGTTTCAAAAAACAGGAATGTGGGGTGGGCAGAGCAGAGAACTGCCAGGAGCTCCCGCTTTACAGGAGCTGCGGGCGTGGCTGGTCTATTGGAACAGAATCCCCTCCTGTCTGGGGGTGAGGAGGTGCTGTGTTAGCATGACAGGAAAAGGAAAGGGAAGAACTCCAGGTGTGGATACCTGGGAGAGATGAAATGTGCGAGCGTTGGGGTAAAAAGCTATGGAAACACGGAGGAACAGCAAATGGGCAAGAAGATCATTAAGACACTAGCTCTGCATTACACTCCTATTCCTCACTCTACTTCCTTTTGTAGTTTCTTCAAGACATTTAGTACGGAAACGCATTTCAGTAGTTATAATTATTAATAGTTTTAACTGCTCAACTCTGTTTCTTCAAATGTGGCATAATCCCTGGACCAGGCCACATGGCCCTCTGCACCAATTTGATTTAGAAAAGAATAATAATGCACTTCACTTAAGTAGGAAAATCAGAAAGAAAAAGGGAATCAAATAAATCATTTTGGACATGTTGAATCTGAGCTATCAGCAGAAAGATACAAGTCAAAATGTCCAATAGGCCACTGTGGACAGACAAGTGGAATTTGAAAGAGATTGGGCTTGGAGATTTAGATTTTATAATTATCTATATAAAAGTAATGCTCAAAGATATTAAAAATAAACCTTGGAGAATATGAGGATTAGCAGACTGGAGGAAATAGAGGAGTCAATGAAAAAGACAGAAAAACAAATGAAGCAATATAATCTAGGGTTTGGAAGCCAGGAGAATATTGAGTTTTAAGATGGTTTCAATTCTGAGCCAAAATCAGCTCGGCACTCTCATTTACATTTGCTTGTTTAATCCACACAATAACCCTTCAAGATGGGTCATTATACCCATTTGACAGACAATCGTACCAAAATGCAGAGAAATTCCCTGATTAATCCAATGTCACGCAGATAAGAAGTGATGAATCTAGCCCAGTATGTCTCAAATAGGGATGATTTCGCTGCCCACAGGTCATTTGGCAACATATGGAGATATTTTTGGTTGTTACAACCAGGGACGGGAGGGAGGGGCATGACTAGAGGACATCCAGGGCAGAAATGAGGGGAGGAGGATGTAATTGCTACTAGCAACTAGTGGATAGAGGCCAGGGATGCTGTTAAATATCCTATAATGCACGGGACAAGGGACAGCCCCCTACAACAGAGAAAATATCTATCTCAGCCAAAATTTCAATTGCTCACCTGGCATATAGTCTTTCAAATGTGGTGCTTAGTCTTTCCATAAGATCACTCTATCCAAACCTCAACCATGTTGCTGCACTACTGCCAATGTTAGGCTAAGGGAGCCTTGACAGAAGTTTCTGGAATATGTTTTTTGGGTAGAACACAAGACTGAATTAGAAACGCTGGGAATGGGGTCCAGCAATTTGTGTTTTTAAAAGCTCTCCAGATGATTCTGGCGTATTCTGAAGTTCCAGTAAACTTTTTAAATAAGTCTGATGAATTTGGCAATTTGAAAGCCATCATTGCCTTCTGAGAGTGTACCGTTTGAGATGGTGCTAGAGAAAAAAATAAGTACTGGGGCAAAGGAATAAATGGTTGATAAGCAATCCATATTAGGATGGGACAATTTGTAGGTAGTGGGAAAACTGTTATCCTTCTATGTACCCACTGGGTCAATTTTTAGCCCACATAAAATTGAGCAAGATAATTTGGTTATTTCAGTATCATAGTCACTGATTCTAAAAGAATTACACATTTGCCTTGTTCTAAGTACTGCACTAAGCCCTAGCAATACAAAGACTGATATTCTATGGACCTTGCCCTCAAACAACTCACAGTCACTTAGACAACAAACATGAAAACAAGTGTGTATAGATGTTTGAAGATGTCTAGGTGGAGTTCATTGAGGCATTAAGGATACAATTATGTATGAGAAAGGGGATTGCTAGTGCTCTCGAATGAGAGAAATAAAAATCTAGTGAAGTTACCATTAAAAAAATTTAAGGATTTAGGAGTGTCTGACATCTGATGAATCCCCAAATCAGTGATACTGCTGGACTTCAAGGACAGGAACTAAAAACTGGGGCAGAAGTTGAGGGCAAGGTCTTCTTACATAATATGGCTATTGAAATCCCATTGCTGAAAGGAAAAATTCCTTTGAAAAGATGACTCATAAGACTAGTTGCAATGAAGAGAAAGCATTTGCTCTGCAGAAAAGTTGCAAGAGGGCCTTCTAGGCAAGGAAGCCAAATGAGCAAAAGTGAGGAGGCCTGTATGAGCACAGACACAGGGTAACAACAAGTGGTTTGGCATGACTAGAGGACATCCAGGGAAGTGTTGGCAGGGAAGGGGCAAGTTTGAAGGGCAAGATTGAAGAGATTGACAGTGTAGGCAGGTGGTGGGTCATAGAGCTAATGGGAGTAGGGGATGGTGAAGAATTTCAAGCATAGAAAAACCTTAAATGCATTTTTAAAAAAGGTGTACCTGGCAACTGTTGTGAGGGTAGATTCAAGTTGACAAGAGGCTAGCAAAAAGTTGGGAGGATGCTATTATATTCATTCACCACTGATGTTCAAAGTGGGAAGAATATACCCTAGGAGAGGAGCAAGCTGATCCTTTACGGTATGCAAAAGAAATATCAGAACTTCTGTTGATACATATTTGTTATACTTCTTGTCATATAAAAAATTAAGGTTTATTAGCAGTTAAAATATGGATTAATATTGAAATCTTCACTTTTTCCATGTGACACATGCTATTAATCTTGATGGTAAAGTGGACAGAGTGCTATGATGTGGAACCATTGACAATGACACTCCTCATCTTGTATACTGTAAAGGGCCTATTTAAGCTAAGATGTGCTCAGGGAAGTGGATTGATGGCTTGTATTATCTAATTTAAACTAAACTAGCCTTCAAAGAATGAACACATGATTTTTTAAAAATTTCTACAAAGAGACATTAGATTGTATAATATTTGGTTGGTGCAAACATAATTGCGGTTTTAGCACTGTTGACATTTGCTATTTGATATTGGAATACATTCTTAAATAAATGTGATTATGTCATACATAATTTTAATGTGAATTTATTGCTTTATTTTCTTTGCTAATGAATTATTACTTGAGGTTTATTTTATTTTGGACTCTGGAAATGACATTAGACAAAAAGCAAATTCAAGTGATTTTTTTTATCCGAGTTCAAAATGAGTCATAAAGCAGTGGAGACAACTCGCAACATCAACAATGCATTAATGAACATATAGTTCAGTGGTGGTTCAAGAAGTTTTGCAAAGGAGACAAGAGCTTTGAAGATGGGGAGAGCACTGGTCAGCCATCAGAAGTTAACAATGACCAGCTGAGAGCAATCATCGAAGCTGATCCTCTTACAACTACACAAGAAGTTGCCGAAGACCTCATTGTTGACCATTCTATGGTTGTGCAGCCTTTGTAGCAAATTGGAAAGATGAAAAAGCTTGATAAGTGGGTGCCTCATGAGCTGACCAAAAATCAAAAAAGTTGTCGTTTTGAGGCTTTGTTTTTTCTTGTACACAACAGCGACGAACCATTTCTCGATCAGATTGTGCCATGCAATCAAAAGTGGATTTTATATGACAGCCGACAATGACCAACTCAGTGGTTGGACCAAGAAGAAACTCCAAAGCACTTCCCAAAGCCAAACTTGCACCAAAAAAAGGTCATGATCCCTGTTTGATGATCTGCTGCGGGTCTGATCCACTACAGCTTTCTGAATCCCGGCAAAACCATTATATCTCAGAAGTATTGCTCAGCAAATTGATGAGATGCATAGAAAACTGCAACACTTGCAACCAGCATTGGTCAACAGAAAGGGCCCAATTCTTCTCCACGACAATGCCCGACTGTACATCACCCAACCAACACTTCAAAAGTTGAATGAATTGGGCTACAAAGTGTTGCCTCATCCATGATATTCACCTGACTTCTTGCCCTACTACCACTTCTTCAAGCATTTCAACAACTTTCTGCAGGGAAAACACTTCCACAACCAGCAGGATGCAGAAAATGCTTTCCCAGAGTTCACTGAATTCCAAAGCATGGGTTTTTTATGCTACAGGAATAAAACAACTTATTTCTCATTGGCAAAAATGTGTTGATTGTGATGTTTCCTATTTTGATTAATAAAGATGTGTTTGAGCCTAGTTATAATGATTTAAAATCACAGTCCAAAACCACAATTTTTGCACCAATCTAATAGATAATACGAATAATTCAAGCACAAGGAAATGACAGAGTTGAAGCCTCTCCTTCTGCCCAAAGTCTTCCTCAACCATGTGGTTAAGTTAAAAGCAAAGGCCACATAGATCTGACAAGAAGATGGCCAAAATAGTCTAAATTATCCATAAGTCTACATGAAGCACTGATTTACATCCATAAAGATAAACCTTACCCAAATTGTATGTTGTACTTTGAGATGTTAGCTATTATAGTATGACATTATCAAAATTACTAAGACATTTAAACAATGAGAATGAAAAAAATATATACTGCTACTCACAAGATAAATGAATGTCAGAAACTTCATATTAAGCAAAAAAGGCCAGACCCAGCTAGAAGAGTTCCAGCTAGAGGAATAAGACAAGAGAAAGGAATAAATGGCATCCAAATTAGAAAGGAAGAAGTCAAATTATCCTTGTTTGCAGACAGTACGATCTTATATCTACAGAAACTTAAACACTCCACACACACACCAAAAAGAAAAACTATCCAGTAAAATTGAGAGGATAAAAAAATCAACATACAAAAATCAGTACCATTTCTATATACCAACAGTAGACAACCTGAAAAAAAAAAACCAAGAAAGCAATCCATTTACAATAGTTACAAATAAAATAAAATACCTGTGAATAACCATAACCAACAAAGTGAAAGATCTCTATAATAAAAACTGTAAAACATTGATGAAAGAAATTGAAGAGGACACAAAATAATGGAAAGATATTCCATGCTCATGGATTGGGAGAAACAATATTGTTAAAATGCCCATACTATCCCAAGCAATCTACAGATTCAATGCAATCCCCATCAAAATTCCAATGAAATTATTCACAGAAATAGAAAAACTAATCCTAAAATTTATATGGAATAACAAAAGACCCAGAACAGTCAAAGCCACCCTGAGCAAAAAGAACAAAACTGGAGAAATCACATTACCTGACTTCAAATTATAGTACAGAGCTGTAGTAACCAAAACAGCATTGTATTGGCATAATAACAGACACATACCAATGAAACATAATAGAGAATCCAGAAATGAATCCACACATCTATAGCAAACTTATCTTTATCAAAGGTGCCAAGAACATACAGTGAGGAAAGGACAGTCTCTTCAATAAATGGTGCTGGGAAAAGTGGATATCCATATGCAGCAGCATGAAACTAGACTCATCTCTTACCATATACAAAAATTATATCAAAAGGTTTAAAGACTTAAATCTAAGAACTGAAACTATGAAACTACTAAAAGAAAACATTTCAGAAATGCTTCAGGACATTGATCTAGGCAAGGACTTCTTGAGTAATACCCCCAAAGCACAGGCAACCAAAGCAAAATTGGACAAATGGGATCATATAAAGCTAAAAAGCTTCTTCACAGCAAGGGAAACAACCAACAAAGTGAAGAGACAACCCACAGAATGGGAGAAAATATTTACAAACAACCCATTTGACAATGGATTAATAGCTAGAATATATAAGGAGCTCCAACAACTCAATAGGAAAAAAACAAGTAATCTGACTAAAAAATAGGAATAGGATCTGAATAGATATTTCCCAAAAGAAGTCATACAAATGGCCAACAGGCACATGAAAAAATGCTCAACATCATCAGTCATCAGGGAAACGCAAATCAAAACTACAATGAGATATTGTCTTACCCCAGTTAAAATGGCTTATCAAAAAGACATTCAATACTGAATGCTGGTAAGGATGTGGAGAAAGGGAAACCTTCATACACTTCTGGTGGGAATATAAATTAGTGCAACCCCTCTAGAGAATAGTATGGAGGCTCCTCAAAAAAC
Organism: Lepilemur ruficaudatus; assembly: GCA_963574885.1. Classification (NCBI taxonomy): domain Eukaryota; kingdom Metazoa; phylum Chordata; class Mammalia; order Primates; family Lepilemuridae; genus Lepilemur; species Lepilemur ruficaudatus. The sequence goes on from CAUYRT010079184.1 coordinate 13,343, forward strand.
TAAAACTAGAACTCCCATATGACCCAGCAATCCCACTGCTGGGTATATATCCCAAAGAAGGGAACTCAGTATATTGAAAAGATATCTGTACCTCCAGCTTATTGCAGCACTATTCACAATAGCCAAGATTTGAAATCAACCTAAGTATCCATCAACAGATGAATGGATAAAGAAACTGTGGTCCGTATACACAGTGGAATATTATATAACCATAAAAAGAATGGAATCCTGTCATTTTCAACAACATGAAATGGACTGGAGAACATTATGTTAAGTGAAAAAAGCCAAGCACAGAAAGAAAAAACTCACATGTTCTCACTTGTATGTGAGAGCTAAATACTAAAATGATTGATCTTGTGGAGACAGAGTGTAGAATGATGGTTACCACAGGCTGGGAAGGGTAGCAGGGAGTGGGGGATAAAGTGGGATGGTTAATGGGTGCAAAAATATAATTAGATAGTTAGATAGAATGAACAATAGTTGATAGCACAATAAAGTGACTATAATCAACAATAAGTTAGGGTATTCTTTAAAATTACTAAAAGAGTAGAATTGGAATGTTCTTAACTCAAAGAAATGATAAATGCCTGAGGTGATGGATACACCCAATTACTCTGATTTGATTAATTCACTTTGTATGCCTGTATCAAAACATCACTTGTACCCTATAAAGGTATACAACTATTATGTACCCATAATAATTAAAAATGAAAATGTTTTTAAAAAGTAAGATGTTTAATAATAAAGTATCAAGTACATTGACAAATTTTTGTAATTTGTGGGAAAATTGCTTTTGTACTGTTAGTAAATACAATTCTAAAAAATTATTGGTTTGTTCATTTTATCTAATCTTCTAAAATTTATATTTATTATGCATAAAATATTAGAAAAATAGTGCATTTAGTTAATTTCATAATTTCATTAAATATAAAAAGCAATATATTGGGGAGTTTAAGCTCATTAGTATACCAATGGGAATGTTTCATAAAAAATCCCACCAGTACAAACAAGAGTTGATAAGAGTCTGAACTACGTCAATAGTCCTGGGGATGAGAAGAGGAAATGGAGACAAGAGATGACAAGAAGAAAGAATCTACAGGACCCAATAACTGATGTGTGGGATAAGTAAAAGGGGAGAAGAGGCCCTGCTGACTCCCAGGTTTCCACATGGGCTCTGAAGGGCTGGTAATGCCCTTTCACCAAGACAGAAAACCCAGGAAGACAGCAGATGTGAGGAAGGTGCAGACATTTAGCATATGGAAATCTCACCACCTGTATTTCAATCCACAACAGTAACCCACAGTTATATAGTCAGCACTTCAAAAAATGATTAATTCATTATTTTCTAAAGCCACGCAAAGAAGTGTCACTCCTAAGAGGAAATCCTAATTAATGTTGTATACTTAATGGTTGCCCTATAAGTGTAAGGTATAACTAGCAAGGAAGTACATTTGCTTTTGAAAGAAGGTCTAGGAGGAAAAATTTTTCTAAAGTCGAGTACTGTAATTATTTTCATAAGTATAGGAAAAAGTGCAGTGTTTTATTATCAGGTCTATGAAAAGGGCAGTGTAATTAATCATCAATTATATTCTTAAAATTAGGCTTCTTTTAAAACATAAAAGTCAAAGAAATGCATTCATTTTGAATTGAGACTCTAAGAATATGTTCTAAATTAGCATCATGAAAATGTTATTAGGACAAAAATCATTTGCATTGCCCACAAAAGACCCCATTTTCAGTAATGTGTATCAAGTGTATAGTCTCTAATAAGATTTTTCCCTTGGTTGGTTTTTTTTTAATCTAAAAATCTTTCATTTCTTTACAAATATTTATCCATCTCCCATGTGCCTCATGAGGATAATTCTCTAGGAAATTAACCCACAAAAAAATGTCTGCCTTTCCCCTGAGTCACACAGTGATGGACTGAGTGGCCCAGGAATAAAGGACAACCCAGGTAAGACTCACCATTCCATGTTGCTCTCTTTACTACAGTGAAAAACTGATTCTACAAAGCTATAACCTTCAGATGGGACCACTTAAAACGTGTTGGAGGACCAAAAACAAAAATACACGAAAGAAGAAAGAAACGCATTGGAGGAGGAAAGAAAACACTGGCTCTTGAGTTGAAAGGATCACTCTCTGCCATCATCTCTCACTGTCTGTCATTTGAAGTGTTTCCTTTCTATCACATGAATTCTCTGTAACTGACAGAACTTTCCCTTCCTTTCTCTTCTCTTCCTCCTCTTCCTTTCTCTTCCTTTCCTCTGTAATTGGTACAATGACAGGCATCAGGGACACATAACTAGGATACATTCCCACCCAAGGAGCTCAGAGCTCAGTAAGGAACCTAAGATTTAGTCAAGACAAGGCATGCTTTTTACATATTTTAAAAATTATTTTATTTTTTAATTGACATAAAATTGTGTGTATTATGCATAAAATGATGTTTTGAAGTATATATATACATTGTAGAATGACTAAATTTAGCTAATTAACATATGCATTACCTCATAGAGTTATCATTTTTATGGTGAGAACGCTTAACATTCACTTTCTTAGCATTTTTCAAGACTACGATATATCATTGTTAACTATAATCTATTGTACAATAGATATCTTGAACTTATCCTCCTAAGTGAAATTTTGTATCTTGTAACCAATGTCACCTCCCCTTGTCCCCAAACCACCCCAGCCCCTGGCAACCACCATTCTACACTCTATTTCTATGAGATCAACTTTTTTATCTCCCTCATAGGAGTGAGATCATTCAGTATTGTCTTTCTGGGCCTGGCTTATTTTACTTAACATAATGTCCTCGAGATTCATGCATATTGTCACAAATTACAGGATTTTCTTCTTTTTCATAGCATTGCATTGTGCATATATATGACATTTGTTTAATCCACTCATCCATTTTTGGACACAGGTTGATTCCATATCCTGGCTACTGTGAATAATGCTGCAATAAACACAGGGGTGCAGATATCTCTTTGACACACTGGTTTCATTTCCTTTGGATATACATCCGGTAGAGGAATTGCTGGATTATTGTATGGTAGTTCTATTTTTAATTTTCTAAGGAAACTCCATACTGTTTTCCATAATGGCTGTACTAATTTACACTCCCACCAACAGCGTGTCAGTGTTCTCTTTTCTCCACATCCTTGCCAACACTTGTTATTTTTTGTCTTTTTGATAATAGCCACCTAACAGGTGGTATCTCATTGTGGTTTTAATTTGCATTTATACATTTTTTGGCCCACAGAACAAATTCAGACTTTTTCATTTGACTAGGAAACTACTACTATTTTCAATTTAAAATCTTAAAATACTGATAGATTGGCATCTTAAAAATAAATGCCTACTTGGACTGGTCTTTTATTAGACAAATCCCTTTCACAAAGAACTAAAAGGCAAAGAAATTCTACTTTACTTGTGGATGATGCTTTTCCATGGCCAGAAGCGATTTTTGAATATAATTATTTTTTAGTGATACTGATGTATACTGTAAACATTTCAGAGTGCCACCCTAAAACCCAGGCTTGCAAGTTTATATCTCGAAAACTCTTAAGTTATTTTCTCCTCCTGCCTCACCTTTTTTGGTCATTCTAAGACTATTTGAAATAATAAATCACTGGCACAGCAAGCATGCTTTCCTTCTAATGGGCACTGGAATGTTCCTGAACTACAGTTTCTCCCCTCATCCCTCAGCAAGCTCTGTTCACTTTGAAAGATAAGGGCTTTCCCCAGGTGGGCTAGAGATTTCTTGGAGCTTCACACTGGGGTGCGGGATCTATGACTGCTGCATTCTTAATGCAGTGACCACCCTCCTGTTTCCAGGATGGAAGGCTGATGTTGGACACATGAAATGGATAAGTGAGCATCAGCCAGTGCACCGAGCATCCTCCCTCAGGGCTCTGTGGTGTATAAAGTGCTTTGATGTGGCTGGGAGAATGGGGCACCCCACGGGTGGCTTCTGTTCCCCAGCACAAAGTAAGTGCCTTTCAGTGACACAGTCAAATGAAAGGGAACCACAATCGTTGTGCAGATGAAGCAGATTTTTGCCTAGTGACCTGTTGTAAAATGTAATCAGAGCTTTCCTTTAATGGACTGAAAATCCAAACCAATTAAAATACTGTCTGACCCAAACCATAGTTCAGTCCAGACTGTGAGAAAGGCTATTGTCTTTAATGTACTTCACCTCTCCCCTGAAACAAGCCCTGCTGCTTTTCAAAAGGTTAAAATTATGTCCATGCAGCAAAACTATAAATGGCCTGCCTTAAAAGGAGTGGGCGTCAGAATGATACCCTGAATTCTTAACCTTAGCACAATGAAACAGCAGACATTGGAGAAGCATCACTGCTTATATTTTCAGGCAAAAGATGTGGCGAAATGGGAAATGAGAAACTTTAATAAATTGATATTTACTAAAATCATAATGGGAGTTTTAGATGTTTTTCTTTGCCTTATTCAGGACAGCACAAATCCCTGCCCATCCACGCACACAGGAAAGGGGTCTCCGCTTCCCAACAGGATATGCGTGGATATCGTGGGACCATCCATGACTTCAAACTGAAGGGCCTAGAAGTCAAACTGAAGGTCAGTGTGTGTGGTAAGCAGCAGGGATGACAGCTCCATGGTCCGTTCTTTAAATATTTAACAAGACTGAGGAGGAATAATTTGGGGGAAAAAAAAATAGATGTAGGCCAAATAAAGCAAAATATTGCTTTCTTCAGCTGAATCACCAGCCACCCCATCTGGTTCCGTGAAAGTCCTAAGCCGACTGACAAGAAAAACTAAAGTATTGCTTCAAGGGCTCGTGGATCAGCATGGCTGGTGTGGAATGAGTGAGGGAAAGAATTCCAGGGAAGGAGGGCAGAAAGGTCACAGGGAGCCCGACTGTGAAACATGAAAAGCATTTAGCCCAGTGCCTGAGACGTGCTCCCTGAACAGTGACTGAAATAGCTGCCTGGGAGCCTGGGAGCTCCTCGTAGAGAAGCCTTAGTTGCAGAATCGCATCCTCTTCACTTGTGTATTTCTAACACCCAAGGTAGTGCCCAGCACAAAGAAAGTGCTGAATGAATGATGAACAAATTATTTACTGTAATTACACTCCTGAGACTGTTATGTGAGGTCATAACATGAAGTTACCAATTTATAACACATGATCCACCTTTCTAATGTACTCATTATGTCAGTCAGCTATCTGGGGCACCTCCTACCAGATATCAAAGTAGTTAGGTAGCCTAATTAATCAAAAGAAAACTGCTTAATAAGCATGGAATAAGGTCAAAGAAAACTGGATAGTCTTAAGGGATGTTCCTTGCAATCCTGTCTTCTTTGCCCTGGCAATTTTACATATCAGAAGACGTACCAGGCTAATAAATTGGTGTCAAGGCAGGAAATAGAACAAATACACAAGAAAGACCCTGTGGGTCGCCTATCCAAAACCCATCCCCTCTCCCTACCGCACAGTTCCCAACTAAGAGATTCCAGGGGCTTCCTGCTTCATGGAGGCCAGGCCCTCCATGTAAAGGGAGTAAATCACAGTTGTACAGGGAGTAAATCACAGTTGATCTGATCCGATCACAGTAATCCCATTCCCCTTGACAGGGATTATTGAGGCAAAAGTATATGACACAATTTTGACTAATAAGGCATGTGGAGAGACCTCCCAAGGGACTTCTGGGGAAGTTTTCTTCACTCTTAAACATATTTGCATGAGAAGCTGGCTTTTCTGCTTAACACAGCTGTGTGCAGAAGTGACCTTTGGATGTGTACAGCACTCTTGCTTCCGGGTGGGGACAAACTCAAGGTAAAAAATCAACATGCTAAGGATGGCAGAGTAGAAAGATAGAAAGATCCTGAGTCTTTGTTTACATTATGGGGCTATTAATTAATAGACCCTGGAAATGTCCTCTAAGTGTTACATGAGATGATAAATTTGCTTATTTTTCTTTTTTTAGACAGGGTCTCACTTTGTCACCTGGGACTAGAATGCAGTGGCTCGACCATACCTCACAGCAACCTCAAACTTCTGGGTTCAATGGATCCTCCTGCCTCAGCCTCCCAAGTAGCTACAATTACAGGCATGCACCACCATGCCTGGCTAATTTTTAATTTGTGTGTGTGTGTGTGGAGATAGGAGTCTCGCTATTTTGCCCAGGCTGGTCTCAAACTCCTAGCCTTAAGCAATCCTCTTGCCTCAGCCTCCCAAAGTTCTAAGATTACAGGCATGAGCCACTGTGTCTGGCCCAAATTTGCTTATTTTTTAAGCAATTTTTTGGGGGTCTTGTATTAGCCTGCTTAGGCTGCCATCACAAAATACCACCGTCTTGGTGGCTTACACAACAGAAATTTATTTTCTCACAGTTCTGGTGATTAGAAGCCTAAGATCAGAGTATTATCAGGTTTCTTTTCTCCTGGCTTACTTACAGGCAGGAGCTTTCCCACTATGTCCTCATATGTTCTCTTCCCTGTGTGCAGGCAGCTCTAGTGTCTCTTCCTCTTGTAGTCCTATTGCATTAAGACCCCACCATTATGATCTTATTTAACTTTAATTTATTAATTAACCTCTTTCAAAATCCTAATCCCAATATCTCCTACCTCCTTAAAGTCCCCGTCACATTAAGGGTTAGAGCTTCAACATGAATTCAGTCCAGACACAATTCAGTCCAGAATAAGTTGTCTCTTGTCAATAATACACCATTTATTTGGTCAGGGTGTCAGTCAGTGTAAGCTAGCTGTCACAACATCTAATAGTGATTATAAGTTGCCCATCAAAATTTTAATGTGTTTTAGCTTTTATTTTTTTAAAAAGATGGGGTCTCACTATGTTTCCCAGGCTAGCTTCGAACTTCTGGGCTCAGGTGATCTTCCCACCCCAGCCCTCCAAGTAGCAGTGATTAGTGTCATGAGCCACCCCACCTGACTCCCAAATCTTTAATTTGCCTTACATAAGCAGATGATTAGACTAGATGACCTTTAAGTTTTCTCCCAACTCTGAAACTCCATGAGTACATTTGTTTATTGCTAATATTTTAAAAATTATAATTGCTTATATGGTATGGGTTGAATTATTTTTAGGTCAAGGATCAGAAATATCTAGAAAAATGCATCCAAAAGTGACCTCGGCTGCATCACGTAAAAGGAAATCCAGAAGTACTGAAGTTGCAGGATTAGTTGATAAAGTCACTTAGCAAATCATCAGGGCCAAGGTTCTTTTCAGCTTTCCAGCCTGCCAGTCATCAACGTGCCAGCAGCTTCCCCATGGTCACAAATGACTACAGCAGCTCCAGGTATCACATTATTACAAAGCACCTCCACAGGTAAGACAAAGGGAAGGTGAAACATCTTTGATACCTTCCATTGTTTAAAAATAAAAAAAACATTCCACAAAGCTCCCCCATCAGACTTCTCTTTGGTTAGGTTTTTGTCACATATGTACTATGATTGCTTTAAATCAGCAAAGTTCCTCTTATTTATCATTGATAGAACTAGGTAACATACCGTACACACCAAATCCATCAAATGCAAAGGAGGGAAAGACAAAGCCAATTATAAGTCATTCCTTCGGGTTGATGAGGGGTCAGTTTCTCCCAAAATAGCTGTTCCCTTAACAAGAATTGACCAAATCCAGGTTCTGTTAGCAATGAGGAAAGGCAGAAAGGTCTATTGGCTCCAGATATAACTACATTATCATCAAAACCCAAAATCAGAGCTGTCGGTGGAAATGAGCATCAGATACCATTAGATTTCCCTGAGAAATCTGAAAGACCACAAAGGTGGTAACTATGTGGTTCCACCCAAGTATTCCCTAGAAATACCAGAAGCTATTGATGAAATTTCTGAGCTATTTTCAATACTTCAAAAACCCTAGGAGAAAAGTTTGCATAAACTAAATAAAATGTTAAATTTCTTTGGTTTAGACTGAAACTCAGCAAAGTCAGTTTGCTAAGGATTATTCTCTCATGCTACTCAGGAGCTCATATTGGCTTTAGATATGTATTGTGCTAACAGAATGTTTTCAATAAGTTAATAACTAAGTAAGCATATTTGAAAGATATACTTCAAATATGAAGGACTCTTTTAAAACAAGAATTCCAGAGAAGAAAAATAATTTTACAAGGTCATTGGTGGAGAAAAAATAAATGAGAAATCGTCGATGTACAAACAATTCCCTTCTGCAAGGAAATGTAAAGAATTTCAGCTCCTTGAGAGTCAGGAGTGCTACTCTCTCTAAAGAGACAAGCAGTAACCATTATCAGACACTAAACCATTCAATCTTAGTGTATTCTGTGCCTATACAGATATCTTTCACACTGACCAATCATATGCTTAAAAATCACTCTCTTTTCATATCATTAACTCATGACACCACCAGGGTTTCTTGAATAAAGGCATCAATTAGCCTAAGTGGGATGTAATATGTACCCCTGTTATCTTTTATTTCTATGGGAAAATGACCAATCAACAATGAGCATTTAAATTAAATTCTATCAGCAAAATATACTTATTTGATATCATAGGCATTTGCATTTTATACCCTGCAATTACCATCTGCTAAGAGTAATTTAATTGTTTAATGAATAATACCAAGGAGTGTAAACATTAATGAAAATGTAGAACATTTTAATATGAGTCCTTCTAGTTTTATTTTTCAATAATGACAACTATATTTAGTCATAAAAAACAGCATTAATCAAAGCCAGAGAATGATAATGAGAGATGGTTGTTGACTCTTGAATATTAGATGACCCAAGGAAGTAGCTAATTTCTAGAAGCAGTATTTGGAAAGGAGCATAAAGGGTAGCATAAACTGCCAGGTATTTTGAGTATGTGTTGTGATACTAATGAGGACAGTAATATATTTGGGTAGGACAAAAACAATTGGCTACAAAGAGAATCCATTGAGAGTCCAGTAATAACCCTATCTTCATTCCTTTTTTGTTAGGATTACATCTAATGCTGCTCAGGAGCTAAAAGATGTCATTAACCTGCTGAAGAGTAAAACATCTAGAGTAGACATTGCACTCAAAGATTGTTGGAAGACATTCTGGGAAGATGGCTTTTGCTTTTTTGTTTGTTTTTAAGTGAATGACCATGGCTTGCATTTGTACACTGGTGAAGTGGCTCCTGAGCAATGAATATATCTAGTACTCCGTGTCGGGCTGGAGGGTCACTGTCTTAAGAAGCCTTTTTGGTTGCCAGGAACAAAGAACCAAACTAACTCAATTAAGTCAAGATACCAGGAACACACGGGTAGATAAAAGGAATGTCACACAAATACAGAAATGGGGCCACGTAGGGCCAAGTCTCAAGCTTCGGGAAGAAGAAACTGAAAGGTGGGTCTTGCTCCAAGACTTGTTTGGAGATCTCAGCAGTGGTATGTCTTTGCTGCTGTGCTCCACTATTACAGGACACCTGTTCTTCTCCACATTCCTCTTGGTTTTCTCTTCTTATGAACTGACTTCTTCACCCTCTAATCCATGATTCTTTTCTCTGTCTTGAAGTATCTGCTCATTCATAACTACAGCGCATGTGTAGTTTACCTCATTCATGACCTGGTCCAGCCTATCTCTATCTCATGCCTGTCATTTTTTCTCCCCATGGCTAACTCCTTTATTCTCTTGGAATGTCCCACTTGAAATGCCCAGGACAGACCATCTGATTGGCTCATATCATCTTTTATTCATGGGTCACTGACTAGCTCATACACTGGCTGCCCTTGGGTCAGGTGCCCATCTTCATCTAGCCAGTCGTGTCTGGAGAGATAGGGACACATAGTACCAGATGTGACTACCCAGAGCTCTTCCTTCAATAGGGCATGAAGAAGAGACCACTTTTGTCTGGGTCTGCAGGTCAGCCAGGCACTGTGATTGACATCTCTAGTAAAACAACCTAATCAAGGGAACTCAATAAGAAGACATGCCAGTACATAGTTTCATTAACTGGTTTGGAGATTGTCAGTGAGTCAGTAAATTAGATAATTGTTTCACATTCACTTTATGTAATGTAGTCACAATCTACACTTTCAATTTAAAAGTAAATGTTAGTAGTTATGAGAGACACTTTTCAAGTACACTGGAGTTGTGCTGGTGCAATTCGCTTCTTGGGTTAAAACAATTCCAACAGATGGAAACCCATAGGAATCCACCACCTTCTCTAAGTCCCACGAAATAAATTCATGGATGCTCATTAGAATCCATGAATCATGACTCTCCAGTCCACTGTTAATAGCTTCTGTAGGAGACATTTCAAAATAAAGGGCAGTTCTTATTTATTATTTGTAATGAAGCCTACTCAGCCCAAAGGAATAGTGTAAGGATCACAATGTGAGGACATTGTCAGATTTTGTAAAGTGCCTTTGGCTTTTCAATGGAAAGGTACTATATATGATAATAAAAGGAATAGCAATAATATTCTCACACAACCCTGACACTGAGTTCATCTTTGTCTTAAAAAATAAGTTCATCTTTAGACCTTATGGGGATTACTGAATTCAATTTGTCCTGAGAATGCTGAGGCTGATGAAAAAAGATGCTCATTATAAAAGCGCTTCCTCCGTTTCCTGTTCTGTTCAATATGTGTTGCTCTTAACTTTTGTGTATCTGGAAGAGTTGACTATCATTTGTAAGTGCACTATGGTACTAACTGGAATCTGAACACTATAAAAATTTTAGGGTGGCATAGAAAGGAATTTCTCTGATGAAGCTTTGCAAATACACTTAACCTGCCTCGCATGCCATTCTATGTATATACACGAGAGAGACAACAGCAAGAAAAAGAGATGTGGAGTGAAGGTTTTAAGAATAATATTATAATCATACCTATAATGGATTATGCTTATACTGCTTTAGTTTGTATGCATTATTTCATTTTGATTCATTTGAGCTAGGTGGGGAGATGAGGCTTATTTATTTATAGCTCTCTTGCCGTGGGCACTATAATCAAAGGCGGTCAAATTTTCAGAGAACAGCAAGAGCTGGAGATGGGAGAGCAGGTATGTTAACAGTTTCACGCTGGACACAAAGGGAGAGAGACTCCACCCAAGCTCAGAAAGCCGGTGAACCTGGACACCAGTGTTCCCCATCAGGTGTCGATGCAGATTTCCAATTGCTTTTTCCTATGACTTTGCCAGTATCTATGTCAGGGTGAGAAGAAGGATGCATTGTGAGGTAGTGAGATTTGAATTGGGTGGATCACTTGAATCCTTCCTTTCTAAAAATATAAGCAATTTTCAGGAGATAGTGGAGACCAAGATAGTTAATACAAGCCACAGAGCTAAAACCAAGACAGCCTCAGGAGACCAAGAGTGAAGGGTCTTTCTAAAACTGAGCTTCACACCAAGGCTCCTGTGGTTAGTTTTCTGCAGACTTTACATCTGATTCACACAGCTGATGTGCAATTAATCCTCTATAAACAAAAAAGCTATTCTGACCAAATCACAACAAAGAATCAAGTAAATGCCCCCAGAGAAATTGCCTGAGGCTTGCCTCTGCCAGTACCCTTATCACCAATTCCTGCCTCTTGTGATCACACTGCTCGAGCTTTTTGAAATCCCACTTTTCAAAAAACTCCAGGCTGTCTCAAATGTAGCAGCCTAGCAACTTTCTCCCTATAGAAAACTTCACCTTGTCATGCTGCCATTTCTAAATCTAATTTAGAATTGCTTTTCTGGTTTTTACAACTCTTCATCGGTTTGCTCCTCCCTCCTTTTCCAAATTCATTTCTCCTTATCTTCATCAATCTGTCACTTTCGACTCCACCCCCTCACTCCACTTCTTGGCTTTTCAGGCAGTTACTGTTTGAATGAGAAGATTGAAAATCTCATTTCTCACTTTTGAGAACTCTTGCAGGAACATATTGCAAAGCCTCCCTCACACCTCAGAGAGAGGAGAGAGAGACTTAAAAATGAATCTACAGAGGCAGTATCCTTAAAATCCAGCACAATAATAAACTGCTGCTGCTGTGCTTTCTTAAAAAACAAAACAAAGCAAAAGTTCACAATAGAACTTTTCCTCTGCAGATGAGCTATTTTCAAAATGCTCAATTCTGGAGAAATTCCACAAACTGCTGAATGGTCTTCAAAAAATAAAACCTGTGCTGTTCAAACCACTGCAATAAGCCACAAGGAAAAAGTCTGCAAAGACAAAGCCCTAGTCTCACTTGGTTCCAATACTGCCCTGGTATATGTTACACCACCGAGAAGACTTCTCAGTTCAAACATCTGTGCTAAGGCACACTTCATCATCAGAACTGGTGCCCTCATTCATATTCCTTCCTTCCGCAGGCTTGACAGATGGATAAATTCCTAACGGCCCCAGGTTAGATGCAAATAGTTGCAACAATCACGTCCTCTTGAACGCTGCTTCCCCCTCAGGCAACAAAACTGAGATGATGATGGAAGGGTGTACAATATCGTAAACGGGGAATCTAGGCTCAAAATCCAACATTTTCCCTGCTGGGAGGAACACCAGAGAGTGGTGTCTTGGTCCTGTCATGCCCATATTCCACGAGTGACAACAGGCAATGAGATGTAAAGGAAAAGAGAAAGCTGTGGCCACAGGGTCCCTCCCAAAGGGCGTCCAAGTGTTCTGTTTGAACTGCCTTGTGGTTTATTGGAGATGGAACTGCATGCAAGTTCAGTGGAAAGCTGTCTGCCACCATGTTAGGATCTTTACTGATTATCACCAAGGATCTTTTGTCTTTGGAATGCAGTGAAAAATAACTCCCTCAAAGGAAGGTGATATAAGCTGGGAAATGCAGGCTACTATGTCAGAGTCATGTGGATAGATGTGTTCTGCTAGCAAGTTTCCATTTTACTCTATAACAGGAAAAAAAAAGAGAGATAAAATTTCCAGCAAAAAGAAATGAAAGCTGCTTCCAGTGAAAAGAATTTCTACCACCAAGCCAAGCAGGCTGGGTTCTCCGGTCTCTACTTACAGATGGTGATTAACATAGACTATGGATTGCTGGGTTCTCCGGTCTCTACTTACAGATGGTGATTAACATAGACTATGGATTTAACTGTGTCTGCGTATCCACACCAGAAGTCTTTTAAGTCTCTATTTGGGCTTCTCCCTCCATGGTCTTTTCTTATACTACCATCTTCCAATTTTGCTTTTTGCTCTAAGTTGGCATGAGATTCAGATTTCTAAGGGTGTCAGGTTGTGGGCATAGAAATGAATTTCATTCTAACTTATTTTTGTGTATGCCGTTTAATGTAGAATGAAGATGTGTATGTCATCTTTGACATAAAAAGAAAGAGGCTGTGAAGAATATCTTTTAGTGAAGAATCTGCTTCCTGTAGTTTTGTGTCTGCTGGTGTTATAATAGGAGGTAATTCATTTCTATTTTCATTAAAATTTATTCACAGTCTTGGCATGTCCTGTTTCATAATGTGCCAGTATTTTTGTTTTATCCACTATTAAAATGGACTTAAAACATTTATTTCTTTTTATATATTTTTTTGTTGCCCTGATTAGAATTAAAACATTCATTTCTCAAAAGGTTGCATGCTATTTAGTTTACATGTTTTCTAGTGATGTATTTGTCCTCTACGCTCCCTTTTCCCCTTTTGCCAATCACTATTCCTATCCACATTTGGCTTTGCATTACATTTTTCCCAATTCTAACATTTCCATTTGCTTTCTTTCCACTCTCATTTCTTTGCTAATTCTCTGGAGGGGATGAGATTCTATTGTTGTTATTGTTATTTTCTTTTTTCTTCTAAAGATTGGGAGAATAGAGCTGAAATGTTTGGGAAATAACTAGTTCTGTAAATATCTAGAAGGGGGTAACAAGTGGATGCTGGTCCAGAAATCCTAACTCCTAGGATGTGGTCTATTTTTACTGGGCCACTGAAGATATGGGTGGACACCCAAAATTCAATAATTCAGTTTTTCTTAATCTTTTTTTTAGCTGAAATAAAATCAGATTTTTCAGTGATAAATTTATTATGAAGTAATTTCATCCACAATGACAACAAATTAATTAAGCAATTTGAGGGCTATGTTACTAATTCATTTTTACAATTGAGTAAGAAGCTCTTAATAGATTTCTGTAAATGCCACAAAAATTAATCTCCAAGAACAAAAATAGTTTAATTTGGTTAATAAGATACAGCTCTCATTTTTTCAAATGAAAAAAGTAAAATAGGCGTTTTAGCTGAACGGCATTTCTCTTTATGTATGAAAGGGCAAGGAAGCCCGTTGGCACAGGTGCCAGCTGCCACGGACTTCCTTTGTGCTATCTGAATCAGTGGATGAAAAAGCTGCTTGAAACCTGCTTTGGTATAGTTTAGTGGTGGTGATTTCTTGTTTTATTTAATGCTGAGATTTAAAATGGTTGCCCACTTTAAGAAAAAGAAAGTGTGCTTGTAAAATGTAAGGGCAGGACCAAAGCCTGGCCCTGAGGGAGTGGAGAGTGAGCCCACAGGAGGCCACTGCTGCTCTCTGCTGTGTTATAGGAGAGAGCAGAGCCAGCTGGCAGACCGCAGGCTGGAAGCCAGCAGTTAGAAGTAGCAGACTGAGAGTGACCCCGGCTGGAGTGTGATGGTCTTGCTCATAAAACTATTGCTGCTTTTACTGAAAGAGCAGAGTTCAGGTGTCCCAGACACTAGCTGACCGGCAAATCAGGTAAGCTGCTTAAAAATTCAAGTTCTTTGTCCCCCCTCCAGAGTCTTGGGACCTGAAAACGTATTTTAAACCATCAACACAGGTGATTCTAATACAGCTCTTCCAGGAAGCACACTTTAAAAATCCCTGGATTGAGGTGCAGCATCCTTAAATGTAAAATGCAAAGATCTATGACAATTATGCAGACGATAGGACTACATATTTCTGCTTAGGAATTTGGCTTTTGTTTAGTCCTTTTAAAAAATCTTACCCATGATATTAAATTGCTTAGGGACTATTTAATTAAGACACTTTCATTTCCTGATATTCTGACCTCTTGTCAGACAATGTATTCGGAGTGTGCTAAATACAATCCTCATTTTAGAAGAAACTATACTCTTGGCTGTTAATTGTTATTTATATTTGCTGCTGTTTCATTCTTAAAAAATAAAACCCACGTGGAGAGAGATACCCACTTCCTGCTTCTCTCAGTTACCTACCCAGAAATAAAATAATCCTAGCTATAGTTGAGTCTAAGCTGTGCCAAGCTTGCGAGGTAGCGACTGCTTAAAATGTCTGCACAGGGCCTCAAAGGCATCAGTTATTCTTCAAAGGGCCAGTTGTACATACTGCCATTTCCCAGCATGGTTTCTGCCACTCAGGAATGTTGCACGCTGGTGGTTCTTTAGTGGCATCCTTTATTTCTGTGGCCTCTTTGTGGGCCCCAGAGTATCTGTCTGGGAGTTTCACCACAGCTCAAGAGCACCATCTTGGGATGCACATTTTTGAGAACAGATAGAGGATTCAAATGGCATAAGATTCAATAACTGCTAGAGGCAAGTGCAGTAAACTTAGAATAACAAATCAAAAGAAAAAAAGAAAGAAAAAAGGTGATGGAGAAGTTACTATAACCATAGGTATTAGCTTCGCAACATTTCTTAGAGTTGTTTTTGGTAGGAGATGCAGACTTTGTCCAAGAAAGACAGTGTTACTGCCTTCCAAAAATTTCATATTCTGCTATTGTTGTCTGCAGGTCAAGGTCACAGTCAGCTTTCAAAGGATTAGCTATAAATCAAATACATGGCGAAGAAACTTAGAAAGCTTCATAGAAAAATAAGTTCTTTTTAGATAGCCTGCAAAAATGTGCTAGCCTTAAATCATCAATTACATTGTAATATTTGAGATATGTGAAGAAGACCATTGAATTTTAGGACTGTTTTCAGAAATACAAAAATACTTGTATTCAAAGCCCTAAAAGTGAATTATCAATACATTATCACATAATTTAATGGTTTAACAAACTAGAGCACTGCATAGTTTGACATAGGTAAGCGTTACAAATTCTGTGCTGAGGTCTCGTTTGGCCTTTCATTTTCCCAGGCCAGGCTTTTCAACACTGGTGCCTTGGGCTGGATCTGTCCCAGCTACCCACAGACTCCATGGGAATGGGATGACTGAGGCAGTTGGAGGGTGGGAGAGGGGAAGTGAGACCAATAGGAGGGATCAGACTAAGAGGGAATTGGTTATTTTCCTCATGGTAATCAGAGAGCTTGATGAACACAACTTCATACATTTCTTATGATTGCCATAGACACTGACCCAATGCCGAGATTCCCTTTCATCTTCAAATTCTCTCCCTGAGCACAGGCAGACTATGTAACAATGTCAGTGCCAACCCCCGTGTGCTAAGCACTGGCGAGGAAAAAGTTGGATGGCATTAATTTCAAAGGTGAAGTGGTCTGAAAAGTACAACTAGAAGTTAAAATGCCAGAACCATTCACCAGCCCCATCGTGTCTGGGCTGCTGTGGAAGAATGAGCCTCTCTTCCAGAGAGTTGGACCTCAGGGCAGGAAATGGAATTTAAGGCAAGAAGTTTGAGAATATAAGGACATTATGTCAGTTAGGGTAATGCTTGAAAAGTGCTGTAACAAATAAACGCCCCAATTTCAGTGGCTTTCCTCACACTTGGGTTAAGAGTCCATTGCAGCTGTTCTTCACTGGCCGCAGCTGTTCTCCCTGGAGCAGTTCAGAGATCCAAGCTCCTTCTATCTTGTGGCTCTGCCATCCCCTAAAGCTGCAGAATCCTTTCCATTCAGACAAGGTAAGAAATCAGGGAAAACAAAGATGCTCTTAAAAAACCCCATCTTGGAGGTGACATAAATCTCTTCCTCGTTCTATCGATGAAAACTAGTCACATGGCCACATCTGGATGCAGAGGGAGGATGCAGTCCCTGGTTGGGCAGTAATCAGACTTTGGGGAACAGCTGGTCATCTGTACAACATAAAGGTTTGAGAGGGCACAATGGAATTTGAGAAAAATGCAGACTAAGAGCTCCTGATGCGATTAGGAGGCTTTGCTCAGCGTTCAAATAGGATATAATCAAGAACTAGTTCTGGGATCTCCAGAGAAATTCTTTCCAGGTTATTAGAGGACAGGATTAAATGTTTTCCAGTTGTTCATGTCCCAGAGAAATTTGCTGTTTCTGTAGCTGAAATACTGAATGCTTTTTGCTGGTAGAACCAGAAACGTCTGAACTCTGTATGAGAGCAGTGCAACGTGTCTGCAATGATGGCAATGTTCTACGTCTGTGCTACCCAATACGGTAGCCACGTGCAGCTGTTGGGCACTTGAAATGAGGCTAATATGTCTGAGGAACTGAACTTTAAATTTTATTTTTTTTTATTTAAAAGTATTACAGGGGTACAAATGTTTTTGGTTACATGGACTGCTTTTGTAATGCTTGAATCAGAGTTCAAAGTGTACCCGTCACCCAGATAGTGTTCATTGTACCCCTTAAGTAGGTTTTCACCCATCCCCTTCTCTCCCCTCCCCTCTGCTTGATTCCCATTGAGTTTTACTTGCCTCTCTGCACAGGAGTGCACACTTAGTTCCAATTTAATAGTGAGTACATGTGGTATTTGTTTTTACACTCTTTAGATACTTAGGATAATGGTCTCCAGTTCATCCAAATTGTTCCAAAGGCATTAATTCATCCTTCATGGCTGAGTAGTACTCCATGGTATACATATACTATATTTTACTAATCCACTCATGAGTTGATGGATATTGGGTTGATTCCACATCTTTGCAATTGTGAACTGTGCTGTAATAGACATTCAAGTGCAGGTGCCTTTTCCTTTGGGTAAATACCCAGTAGTGAGATTGCTGAATTAAATGTTAAGTATGCTTTTAGTTCTTTGAGGAATTTCCATACTGTTTTCCATAGAAGTTGTACTAATTTGCAGTCCTACCAACAGTGTACAGTGTTCCTTTCTCTCTGTATCCACACTGGCATCTGTTGTTTTTGGACATTTTAATAAAAGCCATTCTGACTGGGAGAAGGTGATATCTCATTGTGGGTTTAATTTGCATTTTCCTGATGATTAGTGACATTGAGTAGTTTTTCATATGTTTACTGGCTTAATTTTTAAGAAATTTCTATTTGCAAGGAAATAATCACCTATGGCCAGAGTCTACCAGTTTTGACAGCACAACTCTGGAGGGATGTAATATTGGCGGCTCTTGTGTTGTCTGCCCAGGACTCCCCTTTCTCTGTAAGCTGCTCTTGCACAAGTTTACTCGGGTGGCTCTGCACCCAGGTTCGTAACATTTTTCCTCTTCACTGCCCATGCCTTCTTACTCTACGGTGAAGGCTGTACCAAAATTAGCAAGTCAGAGTCTTTTCACAGATGCTAGGGGAATGACAGAGAAGTCAGTCTCTCTCCAGGTGGACTCAGGCACTGTTGGCAGCCATGTTTTCTGCATGGGAACATGGCAAGCAGAGGTGGCCAGTCTGCAAAGAGAGAAGAATGAAGCAGACATGAAGGGAACAATGAGGTGAGGGAGAAAGCCAGAATCTTGGCTGCCGTCCCAGCCCCTGACTCCCAAGTATTCCTAAAACAGAGCTGCAGCTGGCCCTTAGGTTCTGTGACTCACTCCTAAATAGTTTTAATAAGAATTTATTAAAATAAATTATCTTTTGTATAAGCTTCTATTACTTAAAGAAGCACTGATTATCAAAAAGGGCTTAAGGAAAGTCCCCTTTGAGCAAAGTCAACCACCAGCTAAGTGAGCAGGAGAGGAAATGGGCTGCTGGGTGCTCGTCCTGATGGCTCACAGCAGAGCCCAGTCACGGGGCACCCGAGGCAAGCTAACAGCTAGTCCCTGAGGTCACCACAGATACTGGATCTGACCCTCAGCCTCACAGGGGATAATATTGCTCTTTACAGCTCATCCAGAGGTGATCACGCTGTGAGGACTGATACAGTCTCCTAAGCTCACAAATGACTGATTAATGAGCAAGAATGCCAATTTATCGTTTGTCTAACTAATAAAGAACAGTGGTGTTCAAAGACAGCAATGATCTGACCCCAATTTTTAAAAAGGCCTCTCCCACTTTCTGTTGCACAGATATGACATGTATTTTTCCTCTTCTATTCCTTTGCTCCTACCATTAACACTAGCTCAGTCTGGGAAGTCTGACTTTCCCTCTCCACCTATCAAAATTCTACCAATATTTCAAGGCCCATTCAAAAGCCATTCTCTCCTCTATCCACTTTCTCTTCTTCTTTTACTTTGTGACTCCTTTGAGCATATGGCCTGAGTTATTTATATAATTATTTATGAATGTTTCATATCTGCAATACTCCAAAACCTTCACAAGATACAATTTTTTATTAGTGTAGTGTAAAATTGCATTCACTTTGCTGGTACCCACTTCATATTTTCATCTCATATTGAGTTCTGTGGTCAATTAAGACCCTTAACGTCATAATTCTTGAGGATTTTGCTCAGAGCACGCTAGAACCTCATTGGCAGGCTGTTAAGGAAGTGGGTGGGGGATGAACCGAATGGCAGTGAGCAGAGGAGCACAGTGTGGAAAACTTGGTATCAATCTGGCAATACTAATTACTGGATTGACCTCAGCTTATAGCTCCCACCAGCTGCTGCATCATAACTAAGATCCAACGGACAATGTTCAGCACCTATGATACGTGATCACTCTGCTGCAGCCAGCATGCCAACATTTCCAACCCCTCTTGGCTTCCGGGATTCTGCTGGCACCACGCTGCCCTGTGGCCTTCTCCTCTGCGGCTCCTGCAGTTTCTTCTCCCGCAGGCACTTCTTCACCTCCTCTTATAAATATTGCTGCTCCTCACACTTCTGTCCGGGCCTCTTCTCTTCCCACTTCACACGTTCTTCCTCAGTGATCTCATTCCATATGGCTTTGACTGGTTTTCAACTATTTGTTACTGACTTCTAGATCTTTTTTTTGAAAAAAAAAGGCTGGCCAAGGAGACCGACAAGAAGGACTTACAACCCTTATCTTCCTCTCTCTTATTAGATGAGAAAAAGGAAGCACGTTGCCCTTGTTGATACCAACCTTAGGATGCGGCTGACTCTGTGGATGGTAGAAAGCGATCTCAGCAGAGCTGCTGAACCAACCAACCCTGAAGTCTGCCCTACTCTCGATTCCCTGTTAGGGAGATAATAAATATCTTTATTGTTTAAGTCATTTTGAGTTATGATTTCAGTTACATTCAGCCCACGGCATCTTAACTGATTCAGTGTCTTATTTTATAGATTTTTTCCACATTATATATAATAATTAATAGAATTATACTTACTATGGAATACAAAGTAGGATACACAACTATGGTAATTGGTGTTATGGACTATGGAACACAGGTAACCACAAGTATTTACATTTGAGAGCAGGAAGTAGGAGACGTCAATTGTTAGCTGTGTACAGATCCTAAGACCAGGGTGTAAAAGTGACATCCAAAGAAAACTGGATATCAAGGTGACCAGAAAGTCAACTGCTGTTTGTCAGTAGCTCTGGGATGGAGGGCAACATGAGGGTCTTTTTTGCCTGTGTTCTCTTCTTTGCTAATGTGGCTCCTGGGAGTGTGCCCCCTCTCATCCTCTGCACGGCTGCACTGCATGGTGGCAGCAAGTCACATGAGACGACGGGTCCACAACAAAGCCACTGGAAGTTAATGCCAGGGCTCTCTTGAGAACCCTAAGAGGGTCCACAGAGGCTCAAAACTAAACAGACTGGACACACAGAGTGGGAACGGTGGTATTGCTCAAAGAAAAGGGCTATAATTCAATAGCATGGTACTGCCCAGAGTGACTGACAGAATTTTTCAAAGATAGCTGCAATCATACTTTCAATCCGTAATGTTTTTCTTAAATGTGACCTTGACATTCTACTCAACGAGTAGTGTGCTCTATGTCCCCTTGCCTTGAATTGGTGCACGTTGGTGACTACCTCATCCAAGAAAGTGCTATGGAGGTGAAGTTATATGATTTCCAAGGCAAGATCACGAAAAGGCCATCACTTCAAATTTCCTCTCTTGGTATGTTCATTCTTAAAATCCATCTAACTATACTGTGAGACACACTAGCAAATGCATGGAGAGTCTCAAATTGTCTTCCCACAGATTACTTCTTATTTACGAAGGGAAAAATGAAAACTACACAGTGGAGAAACCTGGTGTACACCACTTTAAGTTAGCAAAGTTAACAAGACCAATAGACAAGGAAAATAGATTCATGTGCTTCTGACATGATCACTAAGAGCACAATCTCACTTCTGTGGTATTTCTGCCAAATATGCTGTCCAATAACGAGAAACATCAGAAAAACACAGAGCAAAACAGTGTCAAACAAATTGGCTTATACTCTTCAAACAGAAAGGTCAAAATAGACAAGGACTGAAGAACTGTTCCAGATTAAAGACGACTAAACAGACATCACCGCTAAATGTAACACATGATCCTGGATCAGATCTGAAAATACCAGAAAAATTAGCTATAAAAAATATTGCGATAGTTGCAGAAATTTTAATACAGACCCTGCATTAGATAACAATAGTATATAGATTTACCTACTAATTTTGACAATTCTATATAGTTATGTAATGGAATGCCTTAGCTTCTAGGAAAATATACACTGAAATATTTCCAACCTACTTTTAAATGGTCTAGAAAAAAATTGTGTGAATAACTGACAAATCTGGGAAAATGGTATACACAAGCTTTTAATAATATCCTTTCAACTATTCTGAAAGTTTAAAATTATATCAAAATAAAAAGCCCTCCCCAACCAACTAAAAGAAGATAAGGGCCTAAGTGTCCATGGTTTAGGGCTGGTTTGAACATGGGCAAGACTTGCACCTAGAAGCTTCTCTGGATCCAGCAGGGCTTATAGACTGGTTGTGTTTCAGAAAACAATGAATGATCATCAGGGAATGGGAATAAACTATAGAGGGACGTCCTGGATCTCTAGACAGGGGTTTGGACCAGCAAGGGTCTCCAGAGGGTGGCCAATCTGTGTAAACGCTTCCTTCTGTGACATCTTGTGGCAATAAAGAGCTATTGCAGGCTTCAGTGCTATTTCTGTTTGCCAGGACTGACCTCCTTTGAACTCAGTCATCTCCCAGAATTCTTGGACAATCTCGGAGGAAAGATGTTTAGGAAAAGATACTATGGTTCCTATTAATATGGCATGTAAATTTTCAAACTAGAAATTGAAAAAATAAGAGATGTAACAGTATTTGTGCCCTTAGTTGATGAAGTGCCCTTAGTATACTTCCCTAGCTTTATATGCTCCTGTACTGTTGTGTCTAAAACTATCAAAGTACTAAGAGATGATGACAAAAATACCATTGCATAAGTTCTCACAAATGGGAAAATTGCAACTAAAAATCAAAGTTATGTAATAATCTCTTTGCATATTAATGTGTTCTTGAAAAGCTATGAGTAAATTGACCTTTTATAATTGCAACCATATTTTCACTACACCTTGAGAAGAATTTAAAAGATTATATAAAATAACACTTTGGAATGCAGAGGCGTACAAACTTGTTAGTGTTTTATTTATCCAAACTTTCAGTTTCTGAAAAAGTCATGTTTTGCTTAAAGTGCAGTATTCCTGCAAAGTTAGATATTTAAATGGTTAGAGGCTAGTGATAAATCATGTACGCTTGAAAGCAAAAAGTCTATGTTTTAAAATAGTCACCACATTATAGGAAATAAATGTGTATATAGCTATTAAAATAATTTGTCAATAAGACTGGTGAATTTTATTAGTGTTTTTTAATCTGACTCATGTATTAATCAAGGCTCTTTTGATAATAAGTGAGAGATCTATATCAACTAGTTTAAGCAAAAAATGAGAATTTATTGGCTCACACAACTGCGGAGTTAAGAGGTAGTGCTAGCTTTCAGGCATGGTTAGATACAAAGTCTCAAATGTTTTCTTTCTGTCTATCTGTCTATCTATCATCTATCATTTTTCTACTTCCCTCTTTATTTTTCTCAGTTGCTTTTTTACAAACAGGCTTCTCCTTAAGGCCAGGGAAGACAGCCAAGAGCAGACAGAGGAAGTCTCTCCAGCTTGCTCTATCAGCAATGTTTGGGGAAAATACTCTGGTCCAATTTGGATCACAGCACATGCTTGGAATGGGAGGACAGAGGCCAAGTGACTTACGGCCCTCCCAGGATCCTAGCCCAGGACAAGGGGCAGAGCATAGGATGTTAGGAGTTTACAGTTCACCTAAAGAATCAGAAGATAGGAGATGAAAAAAAGTGGTAAACAGAGAAAAACTACACCTACAGTTGTCTCCTATGCTATAGTTGTATAATTCTAATGAACATAAGAATATATAGCAATATATCAAAAGATTCTTAAGGTGAATATTAGACAAATGCATAAAGATGTAACATAATAGATTTAAACAAGCACTGCTTATAAGAGCCAAAGAATTTTTTCAATCTAATAGGGTTTGATTAAGCAAATCTTACTTTATTCATGAAATGTTTTGCATTTATTTATATAGAAATTTACTGAGAGGAAAGGCAAATTTAAAACGTCATGTATGTATAAGACAATATATAAATATTAAGTTTCAATTTTTGTTTTAAAGTATATTTTCTCCCCTGCTTACGTAGATTTATATGCATTTAAAAGTAGGGAAGTACATGTAACAAAATATTATTAAGGTCTGAGGTCTGAGAAGAGATGGATGATAGATTTTTTTCCCCTTTTTATCTATATTTTCTTATTTTCCTATTATGTGATGTAAAAAATAAAACTCACATTCTATCCAACTCAAAGTTTTATGCATTCAACCCTAGTTACAAGTACTAATACATTCCAAACTAGCATGATGCCTAGTGGCAACAGGCAGGTGCCAGGCCCCAGTAGCTAGCATACCTAATTAACATGAGCTACAAGATACTGTTTATAAGAAAATTTTGGCCAAAAGTCTCAGTGGACTGCATTCACTTGCAGACAATGTTTGGATATCAAGCATTAGTCAATGTGTAGCTCTTGGGCCATATATATCAGAATCGCTTTGAGGAGCTTGTTAAAATGCAGACTCCCTAGTCTCATTCTAGACATTCTGATTCAGAAATTTCAAAGGTGGGCCAAGGAACTGGCATTTTCAAAAGTTCCCAGGGGATTTTTATGTACACTGAAGCATAAGAACTCCTGTTTCAGAGATTGTAGGTAGCAACAGTATAAAAGAGAAATGATCAGGCTGCCAAGAGAGACTGCCCTACATCCCACAGCCTTCATGTTATAATCATTACTAATAGTACAGTTCTTTTGTCTAACATTTTGACTATGAACATTAATCAGAAAATTATACAGTTGTCATTAAACATTTGAAAAATAGAAAAATTTTGTTACATGTAGGGCTCAACATTTTTCCCAGTAAAATAGACTCCAAATTTTTAGGGATCAAAATTCATAAAATTCATATTATAGAAACCATTACAGGATCACATCTGTGTTATTAACAAAACAATTCTTGAAAGTATACATAGTTCTGAAAGAAAAAGGAAAGGAAAAAAAGGAAGAAGTAAAGAAAAATTCATCAGAATTTTGCTAGGCACCAACTACTTAGGCCAAGCACTTTTATAATCACAAAATTCCATCAAGATTATGCTCTAAATGGTTTAAAATATAACTTTAATAGACCAAATTTCAATTTACAAATTAACCTATGGCGAATCCAAAATTTTAGGTGTTTCTTATTATCCTAAAATTTTAGTAGAATAGTAATAAAATGAAGAAATAAAAGTAAAGTAAAATTATTCAATTAATTCTGTAGCCAGTGAGTATTTGTAAGTATTGTAATGGAAAGCAGTGGGTAATAAAGGAAACAATTTAATGGAAAAGTTTTATTTAATAGAGTAAAGTGAGTTAAGCTAAATTCTGATGAACCTTTATTATAAAGATACTGAACGATTTTCCATTGGGAAGAGCAAAACTCTTTTTTTGCCTGCTATAAGTACTTTCAAAGTACTTGGAAATACAAAGGAAAACTCAGCAAAATATAAAAACTAAATGACCTATGCAATTATTTCCTTCTTTAGTTTCTATGATATCCTAATAGTTGAAAACAAGCTTTAATGTAGGAGAGCTGTATGTAGTGTACCAGATTGCAGTTAAGCAGCACACAGCTGATTCTTAGGTGACATAGTAGTACTCATCCTATTAATATGATAACTAACTCATGTGATAGTGGAGGCTAGCACGTCCAAAAGCTACAGGGTGAGCCAGCATGCTGGAGATTCAGGAAAGAGCCAGTACTGCAGTTCAAGTCCAAAAGTTGTCTGCTGGCAGAATTTTGTCTTGCTCAGAGGAGTTGTCTTTTGTTCTAGTAAGACCTTCAACTGATTGGATGAGGCCCACCCACATTATGAAGGGCAATCTGCTTTACTTAGTCTACAGATTCAAATGTCACTCTCATCCAGAAATACCCTCACAGACACACACAGAGTAATATTTAACCAAATATCTGGGCACCCTGTGGCCCAGTTGAGTTGACACTTAAAATTATCCATCACAATGACCTAAATTGGATCTGATGTCTCTCAGTAATTTTTTTTTAACTTTATCCAGAAATGGCTCCTTTACTAGCTGAAAATTTCATAATAAAAATTAAGGCTTTTCAATCACCACAGCAACAAAAATAAACAAATGGGATCTGATCAATTTAAAAAGCTGCTGCACAGCCGAAGAAACTATCACTAGAACAAATAGACAACCTGCATAATGGGAGAAAATATTTGCTCTCTACACCTCCGATAAAGGTCTGATAACAAGAATCTACCTGGAACTCAAAAGAATTAACAAGAAAAAATCAAAAAACCCCATTTATAAATGGGCAAAGGAGATGAACAGAAACTTCTCCAAAGAAGACAGAATAATGGCCCAAAAATACATAAAAAAATGTTCAACATCTCTAATCACTAGAGAAATGCAAATCAAAACCCCAGTGAGATACCACCTAACCCCAGTGAGATTGGCCTCTATCAAAAAATCCCAAAACAACAAATGCTGGCGAGGATGTGGAGAGACAGGAACACTCTTACACTGCTGGTGGGACTGCAAATTAGTGCAACCTCTGTGGAAAAGAATTTG
>CAUYRT010079185.1:0-35847 GCA_963574885.1 Lepilemur ruficaudatus
ATAAGAAAACTGCAAAATGTACAATGCATCTAACACTTAAGAAGATGTATCCTTTGGTACTGGATGACTTAAGTTCCAGACACCTAGAAAGTTAACTTACGTGGCTGGTTCATTTCCTAAGATTGGCAAGATATAAAAAAATAATTCTATAATTCAGATTGTTCACTACTTCAGATTGGCTTTATCTCCAATGAATTGGATGTTACTACACTCACTGACATCACTCAAATTCTTTTCTGTCTAAAGCATACTTCTTTTTTTTTTTTTTCTTGAGACAGAGTCTCACTCTGTTGCCCGGACTAGAGTGCCGTGGCATCAGCCTAGCTCATGGCAACCTCAAACTCCTGGGCTCAAGCGATCCTCCTGCCTCAGCCTCCCGAGTAGCTGGGACTACAGGCATGTGCCACCATGCCCGGCTGATTTTTTCTATATATTTCTAGTTGGCCAATTAATTTCTTTCTATTTTTAGTAGAGACGGGGTCTTGCTCTTGCTCAGGCTGGTTTCGAACTCCTGACCTTGAGCGATCCACCTGCCTTGGCCTCCCAGAGTGCTAGGATTACAGGCGTGAGCCACCATGCCCGGCCTAAAGCATACTTCTTAATGGGGGTGATATCACCCCTGAAGGGGTGAAAATTGGCTTAGGGTGGGGGGGGCAAATAAACTTACTTTTTATATACAAGGCACAGATACACTTACAGTACGTAAACAATAAGCAGCATATCTGTTTTATTAAAATTTCATGGGGCTTGTTAAACAAAGTCAGAAAGGCTTTTGGGGGGTAATAAAAAAGAACTGATTAATGGGGGGAATTGGGGAGGTGTGGGGTGGGGCAGTTCATCACCATCATAATAGGATGTCAAGATACAAGGTTTAACATCGATAAACCACAAAATCGTTGACTATGCATACAAGTTTCAAAGGTCCCTTTGGGGTTTTGGTGGAGGAGGGCAGGGACTGCTGCCTTGCAATATACATTATTTTGTATTGTTGGGTTTTTTAAAACCATGTGATTAAACTGCTTCACCAAAAATTAAAACGTAAAAGGGAGAAAACAAAACAAAAACAAAAAAATCCAGTAAATGGTGATTAGTGTCTACAGCAGAAAAAACTTATCCCGAGCTCCCCTCCATGAGAGACCGTTAAGAGAATCTGCTAACAATTCACCAGTTTTGGAACCCAGTTTCTGGGCTTTTAGGTGACAGGGGGCTGGCCTAGCCCTCTGGAGCATCAGAGGGTGAGGAAGAAGGCTGAAGTCCTCCTCCCTGAGGCCCATGAGCCCTTTAGATGTCTGCATCGGAGAGGAGAGACCAAAAATAATCTGGCCTTATTGCAGAGCAGAAGACAGTGCGTGATTACCATCTGCCAACGAGACGGATGTTCCGGAGAGTTTGCTGTCTTTCCCTCCCCTCGCTGAAGGCTCTAAAAGGATGATTAGACGGAGTCAGCCTCTTGCGTGGTAGTAAGCAGACAGTTGGAGGGGCAACGGCTCAGTCCCCTGCCCATCAGCCTGTCCTGATGTCTCACCCTCCCAGAGAGTCATTCCTTTGAGTCAGACAACTGCGGTCACTGGGACCCGCCCTCCTCACCCCTCCCCTTCCTTCATTTCAGACGTCTGAGTGTCTGCATGGGCTGAGAACCAGGGAGCAACACAGGAAGGCATTTTTGGTCATTGAAACTTTGCTGTCATCAAAATTAAACGTTTTTGTGCATCAAAGGACACTATTAAGAGAATGAAAAGACAACTCAACAGAAGGAGAGAAATGTTTGCAAATCATATATGTAAGAAGTGTCTAGTGTCCAGAATACATAAAGATCTCCCACAACGCCACAACAAAAAGACAAGCCAATTAAAACCGGGCAGCAGACTTGCCTAAACATTTCTCCCAAGAAGAGATGCAGACAGCAAACAAGAGCATGGGAAACGCTAGCCTCCCCGGGGACACAAGTCAAAGCCACGATGAGATGGCACTTCACACCCACGAGGATGGCCAACTGGGAAAAGGGAAATAACCGTCGGCGAGGATGTGGAGAAACCGGACCCTTATGCGAATACCCTGCTGGTGGGGATGGAAAATGGTGCCCCGTGGGAAACGGCGTGGTCACTCCTCACAGTCAGACACAGAGTTACCACCGACCCAGCAGTCCCACTCGCAGGCATACACATACCCAGAAGAACCGAAAATGGGTTCGTTCAAACAACCTGTAGGGGAATGTTCACAGCAGCACCATTCACCAAAGCCAAAGGTGGGAACAACCCCAGCGTCCATCGGTGGGTGAATGGTGAAGCAAAACATGGCATTTTCATGTAATAGAATACTGTTCAGCCATAGACAGGAATGAAGCACTGATACGTGCTACCACGTAGACGAACCCTCGAACAGCACACTAGGTAAAAGAAGCCAGGTTCACGAGGTCACACATCGTATGCTTCCATTTATACGGAACATCCAGAACAGCCAAGTCCACGGAGAAAGAAAGCACATGAGCATTCGCCAGGGGCTGTGGGCAGGGGCATCTGGGAGTGATGCTAATGGGTGTGATTCCATGAGGGGTGACGAACTAGTTCTGGGACTAGACAGCGGGGATGGCTGCATGACACTGTGAAGGCACCTGGTACCGCCGAATGATACACTGTAACACTGCGGTCCCCACCCCCCGGGCTGTGGTCCGGTACCCGGCTGTGGCCTGTTACCGACTGGGCTGAACATCACCGCCTGAGCTCCGCCCCCCGCCCTCCAACCCCATCCGTGGAAAAAGTGTCTTCCATGAAACTCAGGAACCAGGTGCACCGCAGGAGGAGAGCCACGAGCGAGTGAGCGAAGCTCCATCCGCATTTACAGCCGCGCCCCGTCACTCACATCCCCGCCTGGGCTCTGCCTCCTCCCGCCAGTCTGTGGAAAAATTGTCTTCCATGAAACTGGTCCCTGGTGCCAAAAAGGTCAGGGACCACTGCTTTAACACGATTAAGGTGGTAAATTGATATTATGTGTATTTTACCACACTAAAATAGTTGAATTAAACTTATAGATACTAGAGGAAAATATGATAAATTCTTCTACAATCTGGATTTTCCAATGATGACCAAGTGTGCTCATGCTGCTGTCTAAGGGACGGACATCGTCATATCTCTCGAGAACTGTCTAGTCACGTCTTTTGCCATACTGATTCAAAGAGATCATATTTTTTATAGCTACATAGTACTCCACAGTGTGGACGCACCTTCTTTATTTTGCCCAACTCCTCTCCTATATATAAGCATTTAAGTTGTCTTTAATAAGTCTTCTGAGAGGGCCTGGAGCCCCAGGAGCAATGGGCACACCTGGACACCACCTGCCACGAACAGTAACAGAGCTCTTTAGAGCAACGGCTGACTCCAGGGCTGGGACAAGGAGACACAAGAGAGCCAGAGAGTCAGGAAGTGCCCACGACACGATGGGGACATCACAGGGCACAGGGACCAGCCTGAAGAGGTTCCTGCTGGCCACGTCTAGGACAATTTGAGCATCAAAATATGATCGTGACAAACTACAACCCACAGAGAAGAAGACAAATCCATGAGTCCAGATACACGTACGCACATACATAGGGAGATAAGGAAAATCTCTTCCTTATAGAATTCCCACCAGCCAATGTAGAATTAGTGATAAAATTAGAAAATCACCTTTCGGTCACCACTGTAGTCATAATCCAGGCAAGAATCATCGATCCCTGCTAACTCCAGCAAGTGAAAGTTTGATGACAAAGAAGGTATTTACATAATTCCAAAGTAGCTCCCCCCCAAACAGTGACTGATGACAAAGGGGAAAATGAGCCCTTTATTGAAGTGGAGAGCGTTCGCGCCACGTGGAGGGTGCTGCAGTGGCCTCACGTGCTCCCTGCCGGGACGCCCGGAGCAGGGGCAGCGGGAGTAGGAGCCCGGCCCAGTGGACTCTGGCCACGAGGGGACGTCAGACAAACCCAAAGCCAAGGGCGGGCTGCACAACAACTGGCCTGCGTGCTCTTGAAAACCAGTAAGGTCAGGAAAGATGAGACGGGACTGAGGAGCTGCTCCAGAGTGAGAGACGGGAGGGCGCGGACGACAGCATGCAACGCGCCACCGGGGAGTCCCTCAGAAGAACCGGCGCTGCTCAGACGACCTGCAAAACGTGCAGGAGTCTGCAGCTTAGCTAACGGTACCGCATTAACGATGACGCCCTGACTTTGATAAGTACGCCGTGGTTTGGGGAATGACCCTGTATTTATGAAACACACTAAAATGTTGAGGGGGAAAGGGACAGGATGCCCACAATTTATTCTCAACGGTTCAGAGTTCACACGAACCCCGAGCACTCAGAGAGTGTGAGAGACCAGCCAGAAGCAAACGCGGTGAAGTGTCAGCTTTGGGGAGTCCGGGTGAAGAGGACCTGAGAACTCTCTGTGATGCGTTTGCAGTTTTTCTGTAAGTCTGAAGTTGTCAGAATAAAACGCTATTTTAAAAAAGGAATGAAGAAACAAAGTGGTCAGGGCAAGAACGCAGCGTGGGTCGGCCCCACCTCTTAGTGTCTCCTGCGGTGGGACCGTCACCCAAGCAGGCCGGCAGAGGGCTAGAGAACTCTGTACTTCTGGGAATCTTTCCTTGGCTTCTCTCGAACGGTAATAATTGCCCCAAGCGCGTGTCGGTCCGCGCAGACGTCGGCTCCTTCCCAGGGACATCTGCCCAGCAGGCGCCAGGGGGCGCTCTCCCCGGGCACCACAGAGGGCGCCAGGCCGCATAGCTCCGCCACGCGTTGGCTGGACTTTTCAGGAAACTTGGATGCCACACATACTTTTCCTTTCTTTGTGGGCAGGCAAGATGAGTCACGTTTCTCTGGAGTCTGTTCAGCCCCAGGATTCAGACCTCATCAGCTGCCCCGGTCCGGAAGGCTCCGCGGCGGCGCGTGAGCTCGGGGCGAGGGTGCTGGCGCTGGCTGGGGCGTGGGCGGCGGCCTCGGGCAAGCCAGACGGGAATTCTGGACTACGGCAACATCTGGGGACAGACCCAGGGCCTCCGCCTGGGAGCAGCCCGAGGGAGGACGGGGCCCTCCCTGGCTTCGTCTTCCCCTTTCCCTGCCTGCCCTCTCCGGCCCGCGTGCTCAGTCTCCCCGCTGCCCGTGGCCACCCTGGTATCGGGCAGGGAGCGGAAGGAGCAGCAACGCTGGAGCGTTAGGGTCAAACTGGGGCCAGCAGGAGGGGTGAGGGGGGCGGGCGAGAGTTGTAGAGACAGCCGGGCAGGGAGGGAAGCCCGGCGGGAGCTGGGCTGCGGGCTGAGACCTGGGGCTGCTGTTGTGGGACGCAGCGCCCCTGCTCACCACCCCCTCCGTGTGTTGGGAAGGCTTCTCATGGCAAGGGAACCAGCACCCCCTTTATTCCAGGGGCACCCCTGCCCTCTCTCTGCCTCTCCTCCCATCACCGTTGGTCCTCCCTCCCCTCCTGTCACGCCGTGGGACAGCTCTCTGCCACCTGGGAGCAGGTCTCGGCCTCTCCGGCGTCAGCCCCAGCCACGAGGCCCGCATATTCACAGCCTGCTGGGCGGGGAGGAGCAGAGCTGGCCGCCCAGGGTATGCAGTTCTCGCAGAGTGTCCATCAGACTCGTGCCTCTGAGGACGAAGGGAGCGCAAGTTCCTTTGAATGGCGGAGCCACCAGGATTTCACTGTGAACCTTTCTGCTCTGGAAGCACTCAGAGAAGTTTCCTGTCCCTGCAAGGCTGGGCATTCGCCCCAGACGGATCTGTCACTGCGTCCCAGGCACCCAGCCCAGCGCACGGCTCAGGCATGTGAAATGACTCAGTGGCGCTGCCCAGGTGTGCCAGCACCTTGTGCTGGCCTCACGTTCACTCCGCGCCCCGCCCTGCTGTCTGGCACGCAGCGGCTGACCCTGACCCTGGCGGCCGCATGCCGAGGCCCCCTTATTGGCTGGTGGGGAGAAGGAGAGGCCCAGGCAGCGTCTCTGGCTCCAGTCCTGCCAGACAGACCAACCGGGGCTCCCGGTTCCAGCTCCCACCAGGCCCTCAGCAGGCCTCCTCCCCTCTCCCTGGGGGTGGGAGAGGGTTTTCCTTACTAATCTCTGGGCTGTTTCCCAGCTCTTCCCTCACCTTCATAAACACACAGCCACGTGATGACAACCATACAGTCCTGTATGAAGTTCCATCCGTGTGAAGCTCGTAGGGGGTTTCTGTCACCTGGCAGGACCTCAACTGACGTGTGACGTGAACAGCCACCTCAAGATAAGATCGGGAAGGTGTCGGCAACGAGCCTCTGCGGGGTAACCAGCCTGGGTCCAGACCCAGATGCCACAGTGCTGCACGGGCTCGGGTCTGACCCCGCGCTCTTGGGCTTGCTCTGTACTTAGGCACAGTGGGAGCCACTGACGCCCGCCGCCAGCCCCCGCCCGCTGTTTGTTCTGTGGGGCGTACACGGCAGGCGCTGCTCAGCCCTGCGCAGCCCTTGGCAGGTCAGTTGAAGACTTGGAGACTCGAAATTACAGTCTTAAAAACTCAAGTTCGTTCCTCCGCACAA
Source organism: Lepilemur ruficaudatus (assembly GCA_963574885.1). Taxonomy (NCBI): domain Eukaryota; kingdom Metazoa; phylum Chordata; class Mammalia; order Primates; family Lepilemuridae; genus Lepilemur; species Lepilemur ruficaudatus. The sequence continues at coordinate 6,536 of CAUYRT010079185.1, forward strand.
AGTACAAAACCTTTGGCATTTTATGAGAAAACAGACTTTTATTTGAAAAATAAACTCAGATTGCTGGGATATAAAGGAAGAGCTGTTTGTGGTCCAATGCTGAAACGATGTGAAAGGACCCGAAGTCTTACAAGTTAAATAAACTTCACTGGAAACCTCATTCGAATTGCAAACAGCTCTCAGAACAGAGCCTCTGAAGCAGAGCCCCGGAGGTGGCTGGAGCGGGTGAAGCACACGGGGGCTAACCCGCCCTAGGCAGGACCATCCAGGGTGGGGGCTGAGTATTCTAATTTAACTACAAACAGAGAAAATTTAATTTTGGAGGGATGTTGAAAGTACACGTGACCTGGGTCATGGCTGTGGGCTAGGCTTGGGACATCTACCCTTCCCCGTCTCTGGCAAAAGCCCAGCACCTCCCTCCACCCGGCTGCTTCTCTGTGCCCCAAGAATTCCCCGAAGCGATCGCCTCCCAGCATCCCAGACCCATCCTGCTGTTCTCGGGCCATCTGGGGGTATTTCCCAAACTGCAATCACTCCACCCTCAGGCTGTCATCAAATCAACTGTGCCGCCAGGTTACGCATGCTGAAAGAATAGAATGGAGTATACAGTACATAGTCCAGGGTAAATATTGTTTCCTGAAAAATGGTTTTCAGTCATACATGTGCACGGGATTGTGACATCAAACATATTTCTTACAGTGGGCTGCAGTCACAGAAGCTCTCAAACCCCTGCTGTGTTGAAGCTTTGTGGCCTCCTGGGCAGATGTACCCCCCCAGGCATCAGGGTCTACTCTCTACGTTTTGCTTTTTGCTTGTCCCGCCAGACACCATGGTCGTGACCCAGAGTAGCCTTCGGTGTAATCAGAGTAGGTGGCTATCCAGGTCAGCGATTTGCAACTCTTTCTGTTCCAGTAGGACAAAGATAATGTCGCAATGCCCAGCGGGGCTGATTCCATCAGCAGCAGTTACTGGGTGTGAACTGCTGCCCACGTAAGACAAGATGCCGTTTCTTGCGCAGCGAGGGGCCGGCTGGCCAGCAGCTACCTTGTCTCGTTCCCCGAGAGCCACCATGCATGACTGAGGGGCTCTGGGAAGACAACCACTTCCAAAAAATTATCTGTTGCACCTGGTTTGATGCTAGAAATTCCCTCTCAGTTAGACGCTACACGTGTCGGCTACCCCTGAAGCACGCCTTTCACTCCCACCACGCCTGTTTGGGCGCCTTTGCCAGAACCTGTGATCTGAGGGCGGAGGGAAGGGGATGGAGCTGGGAGCCCACAGAGGGAGGGAGACAGAGCGGGGGGTCCAAGGTCCCCACAGGTACAGCGTGCTTTCCACGTGGGGCACCATCTGTGTACCCCAAGCACTGAGGGGTACTGGGGTGTGACAAGCCACGAGCAGGGAGCCTGGGGAAGAAGAGGCGCGTGTGTGACAAGCTCAGTCATGACGAAGAGACAAGCAGGCCATACAAGCTGTCACGAGAGAACAGATTGCAAGGGACTGAAAATAACAGCGTATTTCAGGGCTCTGCCAGACTACTCGAGGCAAGCATAACCGGGCAGGGCTTTTTGCAGAAGGCAGGGCTTAGAGGAGGTCTCCAAGGTGGCGGGGGACCATCATAATCCATCTCTGGGTCTATATTGGCGACACCCTCAGTGGCCCCTGCGTCCGCCTCTACCACCTCTTCTCTGCACAGGTGCCAGACTGAGCCTTCCGAAAGCAAGTCATTCTCCAGATCAACCTCTGATGGCTTCCTGCATCCCTCAATTGAGACCTGGGCTCCTGACCTCCACCTGCAAGGTCCCCTTCAACCCCCACCCAACCTCACTCCTGTACCTGCTCCCTCGGTTCTCCTGCCAGCTCAGAGGCTGCTACTGCCTCGGGACATTGGCACTGCCATTCCCTCGGCCTTGTACAGCCTGGCCGCTCCCTGCCCAAATGTCTCCATATCCCAGGCCTTTGCTGCCGTTCACAGGTAAAGCAGCACCCCTGTGACGCTTATCGTTTTACCTGTGTTCTTCCTTATAGCACTTGGTACCACACAGCACTTTCCTGCACATGGCACCTCCTTCTTGTCTGTCCCCAGAATGTCACCCCCACGAGGGCAGGAGCTAGCTGGTTCACTGGTGCATGCCCCGTCCTAGCACTTGGCGAAGCAGGGACCAAATGAACGTTTCCAGTGCTGGATGACTCCCCTTTACAGGCCTGGTCCCTGTGAGTTCTCCCTGTCTGCTCTGCGACACCAGCTGCCTTTGTCCGGGAGGTGCATTTGAACATGGCCAAGCAGGAAAACACTCAGCAGGATGGTCCCTTCTGCTTTCCCAGGGGGCAAGGCCAACCTGCGCCCAGGAGGCGGCTCAGCATGTGAGACTATGTCTCCCCCTAGTGGTCACTCGGCCACAGACCCAGAAAACTGCCAAGGCAGGCTTTCCCCAGGACCTGCCGGACCCAGACCTGCTGCCCACCCACATTTCCCTACAGGTGAAATCAAACAAACATTCAGATGATAAAGGTGAAAAGGGACACATATTAAGGCCCTCTCGTCCTGAATGTGGGAGAGACTTAATATTTATTTTCTTCCTTCCAGTACGTGGTTCCAGGTGGACCAGCTGTCCTGAGATGCTGAACACAGGGAGGCTAACAAGCCGCTCCTATAGGGGTTCTCGATTCATCTTAGACGGTGTGCGAACTCGGCAAAGACTTTTTTTCTAAACTAAGTTGGGAGGGGTAGTGCAAAGAGAGCACAGGGAAAAAGTGAATTTACAGACGGCAGAACTCAGACCTAACTAGCCTCTGTCTGGACCAAGCCTGCCTGCTTCCTCCACTGAGGGACAGTTTTTAAAAGCTGGGGACCGCCATACACAAGGCGGCTTTTGCTAATGTGCACGCAGGGTGTCCTCCGCCTCCAGACCTCTGTGCGGCTGTCCCCGGCGCTGTCGTGGTCAGAGAGGACTCCCTCACCATCCACCCACAGTTCTGGAGGCCGGAAGTCCCAAACCAAGCTGTGGGCAGGGCCGCTCTCCCTTTGAAGCCTGCAGGGGACCCTGCCCTGCCCCTGGTCCTGCCTTCCATGGCTGGCAGCAGCGGCCCCAGGCTCGGCCTCCCCCATCGCGTGGCCTGCTCCCTGTTTGTCCCTCTGCCTCACGCGGTGTTCCCTTGAGGACACCAGTCACACTGGACGAGGGGCCCACCTTAATGACCTCATCTTAAATAATTACATCTGCAATGACCCTATTTCCAACTAAGTCACACCCTGAGGTTCTGGGGTTAGGACTTTGACGTAACACTTTCTGGAAGGGACACAATTCAACCCATGACAGTTACTGTGAGGACCGAATGAACTTGTGTATTTTAAAAATCTATCTGATAGTGCCAGACATGCCTTCTTTATCTGCCTAATTCCCCAGCGAGCCCTGGCCTAGTTCCTACATGACCCCCACAGCTCTGACCACTAGCCTGATGCTGGCGACGTGCCCTGCGGTGGGATGGGGCGCCTTCCTGACGCTGACGGGCAGCCCGTTCCATAACGGTTTGCAGCGTCTGCTGCGTGCAGCGCCTGCGCGGGTGTCAGAGCACCTCCGGGAACCACAGCAAACAGCCACTTCAGACTTAAGACACTGCATGGATATAGCACAGCAGAGCACCAAAAACAATGCCGGCCTGCACCAAAGTCTCCCGCTAACAAAAAGAACACGGTCACTCCCCGCACGAGCTCGGCCTGAAGGCGGGAAGCGGCTGGGCTGCTGACCTGCAGTCTTTGTTGTTCGGACGTCACAGAGCATTTATCCAAATCCATTCCCCTTAGCAGGGGCGGGTGGGGGAGGAACATGCTTGAAGACTCTCGTCAAAGGGGAAATTTTGGAGTGAAACATGGTGGGAGGGAGACGGGGAGGCGGGGAGTGAGGCCCGAGTAAAATTGATGCAACCACCAGTGCGTGGCAGCACGAGGTCTGCTCGTCTCATTTAGAATGGTCAGAAAACAAGGGGCAAGGGACAAAAGGGACTGGGTAAGTCACGTGGGAGAGTAAAGGCAGCGTGTCAGATGCAGAACAACTCCGTGGGGCCAAGTAAGGGGCTCAGGCCACTTGGGAAGGGGGCACTGGAGTCACCTGCTCCCCAGGTAGGATAAGAGGAACCTGGCCCCGAGGTGGGGGTCTGCCGTGTGACCTCTGCCATATGGGAGGGAACAAGAAGACCAGAGCGACAACATGACTAGGAAGCTCAGCCGCTGGGCTCCACCCACAACGCCCAGCCTTTGCCCCCTCTGCGGCCGGTACCCACACGTGAACCGAGGTGAGGAGCTGCACACCACTCCTCGCTCGTGGACTAGCTTCTGCCGCGGGGATCCCTGCCTGGGCCCCAGATGAGCTGCGCTCTGTGGTCAGGGCTGGGTCCGCCGCTGGCGTGGGAAGGATTCCAAGCTTTGTGGCCAAGCCTCGCGCTGGGGTGAGGGCGGCACTGCGAGTCGGTGGGGAAATGCCCAGCAGGGCAGGGAGGCCCACGGGGAGGGCCACACAGAGCCACCAAGGCAGGAAGGCCTGTTGCAGGTGTGGACACCCCACGGGGGCGGCTGGGTTTGTTCCAGAAACCTGCCTCTCCTTCCCAGGTGTCAGAAGGGGCTCTCAGGACTTTGCAGCTGTTCAGTGGTTTATGTGTGGTTTTCTTCCAAATCGGGTCTCAGATGATTGTCTGAAGACAGGCGAGTCAGCGCAGCTGCAGCCCAGGTGCTCACTAAGGTGTCTGCGGACACAGGCCTGTCAGTGGCAGCGCGGCGCTGAGGCTCCCGTCCAGGGGAGGGAGCAGAGCTGAGGCCCCTTCTATGTGTCTGTGCAGAGACTCTGCTGACCACGGACTGTCTCTGGGCCAAGACCATTCAGAAAGAAAATCAAATGGCCCCATGATTTTCACAAGAATTTTACGCTAAAAAGAGATTGGGTAAAAAGTGTTAGGCCAGTGTTCAGCCAGCAAAGCGCCCAGACGGCCACGCCAACTGAAACACTGAAATACTCCCGCAGCAGGCAGTGAACAGTCACTGCCCAGAGACCTCCGCCGTCCCTCTGGGGATGCCCATGACCCCACCATCCAGCAAAAAGTTACCCCACAGGGAAACCCCTGGGCAAGAGGGAGTCTCCCCTGCTAAGGCCAGAGCCCCATCTGTGCCCAGCGGTCAGGTGCGTGGGCCTTGCTCGCTGCTAAGCATTTGACCCTCATCCCAGGTTAAAGAGTCACTGAGGGCTGCGAGGAAAAGGGACAGAACCTTTATTAGTGTCAGCGCCTCAATACTGTGCTGGTTTACGACTTCTCAGTGCATTAAACCCATCATCCCTTCAACACTTCGGGGGCTGCTCTGGGCCAGGCAGCCGTCCTCCCGCCTCCTCGCCGGCCCTCACCTTCCTGCTGCAACACGCCTTGCTCATGGGACTCAAAGGGAAGGAAAAAGGAAGAAGGCTCCAAGTGGAAAAACATTCCCTATATTTTACGCTCTGCGCTACACTAGCAGCTGAAGCAGAACAGCTTCTGACTCTCCAAAAACCTCGTCACGTGGATGGTAAAACTGACATCAGAGGGACACGCCTTAAATGCTGCAGGCCCAAGAGAAGCCTTCCTCGCTGGGAGCCGTGTAGCAGCCACGACGCCAAAGCGCCTGTTGCCTTGGAGAAGCCAGAAGGCTTTCTGCCGCACAGGTAACGCGTGCTCACTGCCCGCTCCACAAGCTAATTTGCAATGAGCCAGAACAGCAGTTTCATTATTGCGCTTTAGCATGCCTACTGCCTCATTTCAACTTTTCATCCCAAACATTATTTGCCCAGAGAAATCTCTTTGCAAAAAGAAAATCTATCCCCCAAAGACAAAGACTGCCCATCACCACGAATATTCTAAAGAACGTCATATGGCTCTGAAGGCAATTCTCAAATCAGACTTTTAAAAACATAAGGAATCACCGACCCTTGTTAAGGAAGAAGAGTTTGTCCAGACTATTCGCACAGATGTCAGTGTTTCAAGACTAGGGTCCCCGGGGGGTTTCTGGTGCAGGCTTGTCTCTCCCTGCCCACCGCACCCCCGGAGTCTGCGAGGAGGGGGAGCCGTGCCCCACTGTCCTTGGCATTTACCTGGAACTACCCCGGATTGGCAGCGCTGGCTGTGCGGGTGCTGAGATGGACAGCCCCCCGCCCTGCCCCGCCCTGGGGGGAGCAAACCAGGCCAGGTTTACCTGGAGGCTACTCACTCAGAGGCTCAGCCATGAGGGCTGCAGACGTTCAGTTTCGCAATCAGAAAATCATTCTTTGGGATTAAGTCAAAATGAAAGTCTTTTTTTCCAACAGAGATGTAAATACCCCGAGAGAACCAACGCTGCTGACATCTCCGTCTGAACAAGAACAAGATGTCCACCTTCCATCCTCTCAGCAGGTGCGGAGAGGGACTGGGAAGGGGACTGGGAGATAAGATCCTGAGCCCATGGAAGAAAGGAGGGATTCTAGAAATGTCAGGGGAGGCGACATCCAGGCTTTCTGAGTTGAAATGACCAACATATGTCAAAGCTTCCATTGGGTGAGAGGATCAACTTAATTCTATAACGTTCTGTTGAGTGGAGTGGCCTGTAGACCCTGTGGGAACGAATCTCGCCCAGTTTCAAAAGCACGTGAGTTTATGTCCTCGTAATTCACAGCCTGCTGCCTTCCACAGAGAATTTAAGGATGTGCAGAGTACACGTGGGTAGTGCACGTGACAGTGGGTGGCAGAACTGACAGGAGACCTCCACGGGGCATGTGACCTGGATGGGAAGGTCCTGCAGATGGTCTGCAGACCATCCACCTGGGTTGTGGCAGCAGGGCTGACCCGTGCCTGTGCCACCCTGGCAGCTCACCCTGGCTGCAGCATGACGAATGGATCCCGAGGAAGGACTCCCCAGCAAGCCCTCCGCTGGATTTACTGCCCGGAGAAAGAGGTGTCACTTTTGCAGCAGAAGATGGGAATCCTGGAGAAAGATGGCGCGTCTGGGAGCTCAGGTGATGCTTCCTGCCCATGGCCACAGCTACTAGTAGGTGGGGCATCTATGAGCTCTGCAGGTGGGACGGAGTAGGGTTTGTGCTGGTCTGCGCAGGTACAGTCTCTCGGGGGCCAGGGGTGAAGAACATGAAGAGGTGTTCAAAGGAGCTTGTCACAGGCAACTGGAACACCAGAGGCTGGGGCTCGCGACAGAGGCACTGACTGCAGCCTGGTGGAGCAGGGGGGTCTTCCCTCATCAGGGCAGTGTGGCATCCTCATCACCCTCTAGTGGGTGCCGGGTGATGGACAGAAGGCCACTGAAACCTGGAGTAGCCTGAGTAAGGAGCCAAGGATCCGGTATCAGCTGCACGTTCTCTTTCTCTCCAAGGCCGGAGGGAAACCTCTGCTGGCAGAGCCCCCTGCCTTTGCCGGAGGAGTCGCCAAGGGGCGGGAACGCCCTTTCCCCACCCCGCCCCCCGGGGTCAGGACTGCTAGAATGTGTGGAGCACCGAAGCTGTCACCCCCACACCGCCCACTCAGCCGCACTGCCTGCTCTGACAGGACTCTGCTCCTCCAGGCTCTCCCACCTGGGAAGGGCCTGGACACTGAGCGTGATGGGCTTCCCAGAGAGCCACCTTGTCAACAGGAAGCACGTCGACTCCCGAGCCTTGTTCTTCCACCAATCCAGGGCTGGGGTGTCATGACGCTTGTCCAAGCCTAACCCGTCCCCACCTTGAAAGACCCTCCTTCAACGAGACTCGGGGCGCTAATGCACTCTGACCTTCCCGAAGGCTCTGCAGAGCGAGGGGTGAGCGCCCCCTCCGTGGGGTGCTGCGGGCTGCAGGCTGCGTTGGCCGTGTTGGGGAGGCAGCTTTCCACAGTGTTTTGCTGCGTTTGAGAGAAACAAGAAGAAACTAACCGAGGCAGAAGGGGCAAGAACAAGCCTCAGTGCAGCAGAGAGGAGATAAGCAAAAGTAAACACCAAAGAAAGCGCTGGGAAGTGTGGGTGCAGTCGGTGCCCGGGCTGTGGACTGTGTTGGCTTGGATGGCGTCCCCCCAGGCTCCTGTTCTTCCCAGAACCTCAGAATGTGACCTTATTTGGAAATAGAGTCATTGCAGATGTAACTACTGAAGGTGAGGTCATCCTGGGGTAGGGTGGGCTCTTCCTCTCATCTGACTGGTGTCCTTTTAAGAAAAGGAGAGGACACACACACACACACACACACGACGATGAAGGCAAAGACCACAGTGACGGGTCTACAAGCTGAGGAATGCCAGGGTTTGTGGGCAAACCCCCGGAAGCTGGGAGAGGCCTAGAACACATACTCCCCTAGCACCGTCAGAAAGGGCACCCTGCTGACATCTTCATTCCGGACTATATAAATAGATAAATACCCCCAACATCCTTCCAATAAATCGCCTTCGTTGCTAAAAAGAAGTAGGGTGGAAGTAAAAAGCTGGGGACCAAAACTGGGTTCGGAAATAAGGTTGGAAAAGCATCCCTCATGTCTTTCGTACAAATTTGGTTCAAAGACTCCCGGCAGGCGGTGCAGACAGGCAAAGCTGGGCTATTACGCGATTCATGTCCACCATGGACAAAAACAGCCCCATTGATCAGAAGTTCAGCCGTTCTTGGTGCTGAGACCAGACAGGAAACTCCTCCGGGGGGCCTTGTGTGATGAACAGTCCCCACGACAGCCTTCCGACGCGCACGGCGGGTTTCACGGGCTGGTTCTGATTAAGATGTTCCATGCAGGCTGAGGGCGCCGCTCCCCAGCTCAGTTTGTGACATCAGTTTGGGGCAGTGGGGAGTGATATACAGTCACCAGGAATAGGTTTTCAAGTACAGAGAAGAGCAGACAAACAGACACCCTCCACGCAGGCCTCACACCCAGCACAGCTGAAAGCCCAGTGCCAGGAGGTTGAGGTGACCCGCCCAGTCAGGTAATGCCCAGAGCACAAGTACCGCAGTTCCACCTGGACACAGCCTGGACCTTCATGCATCATCAGTGGCAGGGCTGGGGAAGGGTGGCTTCTTCTGCAGACAGCCACGGAGCTGGGCCTGATGGTTCAAGGGCAACAACAAGTGCCATCGCCATGGGGACCAGGCTTGCTCTGGTCTGAACACGCCCCCATCCCAAACCTAACTGATTCTCACCCCGTGAGCAGCTCAGAGCCATGGCCTTCCTGAGCCCAGCCCTCGGCTGTCCCGCCAGACGGCAAAGCGGAGCCCTGACAAGCCACTCCTTCTCTATAGCACCTTGCAGGAGACAATGTTGAAACTGGGTATTTTCTGGCCAAGGACATTGAAGGGCCTTTAAAAAATACTGGACAGAAAACAGCAGCATGGACTCCTGCTTCCCAGGGAGCCGGAGTCTGGCCCATCTTCAATACATAACGTCCCACCCATGTCTGCCCCAATGACAGCTGCAGGACCTGACCCCTCTGCGTCCTGTAGGGAGGACCTCACTGAGCATGTGAGGACTTCAGCACACAGCCCAGGTGTTGGGAGCTGTCCTGAACACAGGAGCCTTGGGGTGTGTGCTGCTGCCCAGAATACCGGGGTCCTTAGTGACGTAGCAACTACCCCTGAGGCACAGCTCTCCCATCTGAGATGCACTCAGTATTCCATATTATAGGTTTGATTAAGTAGAATAGTTAATAGGTAGTAGAATGTCCTTTGGCCTCAAGCTTGAGAAAGCAGAAAAGCTATTCTTAGATGAAAAACAGCCTCACAGATTCCAGAAAGTCCTGCCCTGGGACCCCAGGCTAGAGGGAATAGATGATGGAAAAAGATTACTTACAGGCTTGACTGGACAAAGATCTTATGATAATGATTAACGACCCTCTGTGTAGCTAAAGGGGATATGGTACGTGGGCTTCTATACGTAAACACTTACTCAAATGTTTTTCAGTTCTGTTTCTTCTGTATAAATAAAGCTTCTAAAATAAACACGGCACGGCAGTCTTTACAGGCTCCGTCCTCCCATTCTCATCTGTGTTGTCTCTTTATTTTCTTATCCTCACCCCCAACTCCAAGTGCCTCCCGTCACTGGCTGGCTCTGGCACCCAGGCCCGGTGCTGTGAGCAGCTTCCTGCATTTCTGCCCTCGGAAAAAGCCACCCCCAGCTTACTAAGCTCACGGACCACACTCAGGGCTGGGAGGAGAGGTCTGGGTTGCAGGCCTGGCCTGGGCTGTGCGGCCCTTCACTGAGGAAGCAGCAGCGGTAGGTTGCTGGTGGCTGGGGGCACACACACCTGGAGTGTGGGTTGGGGGATGGGGTGTGGAGCAGTGAGGCCTTTGGGGGCATTGCTGAGGGGGACCAGAGGCCGTCCCATCTTTGCCTCTGAGCCCCAGCCTGTCCCCAGGCCCCCCTGGGTGCCAGATGTTCCTGGGGTCAGGCCCCCCAAGGGTGCAGCCCCCTACTCCTCAGCCTGCAGCTCAAGCTCCTGCACTATGAGAGAGAGAGGGAAGCCCACCCGGCCACTCTGCCAGCCTTCCTCTCCACCCTTGGCTTTAAAGAGCAGGTCGCTTCTGCTGGACCACCAGGGTCCCACCCAGAACTTCCACACTCAGCTAATGCGCAAACGCCTCGCCCTGCTCCTCTCCGCCATGCTATTCCCCACTGCCATCTCCCAGCACTGGCCAGCCCTGACCAGCACAGGGCGCAGCCCCAGGCAGTCTCGGTGGCTCTGACTTCTTTCTTCTCCACCAACACTCGCCACCTCTGTCCCATGTCCTGCCACTGTCCCAAAGCTCAGAGCTGGATGCTGACATTTTTTCAAAACCTACTCATTTTTAGTTACCAATAAATGAATATAGCCTCAAAATATCAGAATGTCTCAGATAAAACAAAATTGTTCTTTGACCCACTCATCCAACCCTAATCCTGCATTTAGAGGCTGGGGCCGCAGTCTGATGAATGTTCTTTTGTAAAATTAAAAGAGGTGTGTGTGTAGCCACACACAGATACATACACACATATGTGCACACACATACATGCATACATACATGATACACACACCTCCACATATGTGCGTGTTCACTTATGTGCTCTCCTCCCCTTCCAGGCCCTCCCAGCTCCAACTACCTATCAGTCTGCAAGTCTGCCAGAGGCTGAAAGAAAACAGTTGAAAAACAGTGAAAATCTAAAAATCATACATATCATCTAAGACAGTGAAAGGGAGAAATACTTCAAGAAACGGACACAATTTTGAGAGATCTTTCTGGGGTTCAGTTTCTAAAGGAACAACTCCTGTCCAAAGCGGGCAGCCCAAACCTCGAGGAAAACGGTGACAGAACCTGTACTGGGCGCGCCTGGGCCCTGGGATGGACGGGTTCTCCACCATCTCCCTGCCAGTAGGGCCCCCCTCCTCCTCCTTCCCTCCTCCTCCTCCTCCCTTCTCCCCTCCTCCTCCCCTCCCCTTCACTCCTTGCCTCATCCTTCCTCCCCTCCTGCTCCGTCCCTCCCCCTCCTCCCCTTCTCCCTCTTTCTCCCTCCCCGCCCCCTCCTCCTCCATGAGGGCAAGGGCTCTGCACAGCTGTGGGCAGGAGGATGGCAGCCTCTCCGTCTGGAGCGGCTCACAAGCTCCTACGCCACCTTCGCATCCCCATCCCACCGTCAGGCTCTCTCATGCTGTCTGCCTCGCTCAGAAGGGCCGCCCCATCCTAACTAGGTTCAGCCTTCATCACCCTCATCCTCTGCCAAAGCCTCTATCTGCTTCTTACTGGGGCCCCCGTAGGTAGAAATCCCACCTTCACCACCAAGTCCAGCACATTCGATTTTCCCAACATCACAATTTCCCAACCAGGCAAATCTTGGGCCTGTCTCCTCCTCTCCACAAATATCGTGTGCGTGACACAGAAGCCTTGTGCGTCCTTCTCATCAAGCGGGCTCGCCTTCCTTTCCCTGTGCATGCGCTCTGAGCCCTAATCTCTGGACAGTGTTAACACCAGCAGACGGCAAGAAGAAAGGCTCATCTTAAGGCAGAAGCACTGAAGGCAAAGTGACAGCGCCACAGCCTTGCAGGGCGTAGAGAGAAAGGTCAGCACCGTCCCCCAGCCCCGACCCCGGCACAGAATCACTCCCAGTGACGCATCTTCTCCGTCCACACAGAGACTAGGACACGCCAGCCCTTCTGGCCCCCAGAGTGGGACTGGGGGAAGAACAGAGGCCCAGACCTGGCTTCCTGTCCCACGGCCACCAACCGGATGGCAGAGTCCTGAGCAGGCTCCTCAACTCCCAGCTTACCTCCTGCATGTGCCAGACTCCCAGTGGATGTCCCAGCCCCAGGGTGAGCCTCCCTGAGGGCCTCCGCTGGTCACAAAGCCGCGTGGGAAATACCAGAATTAGTCAAGTGGTTCATCTGGTCCTGGGAGCACAGGCGCAGAGAGGGACACAGCTCAGCAGGTTGGAGGCGGCCAGCCACTTCTGGGGACCGTCTGGCCCAGGCAGGTGTTTCTTTTGCTCAAAGCCGCAGGTGTGGGCCATGGTTGGTCCAATAGAGTGGCTGGAGCCCCCCTGCCTGAGCATCTCTGTTTCCAAATTAACAGCACGTAACTGAGCAGCTGCTCAGTCATTAAATTCCTGTTCCTTATTGGAAGGAATTCCTGGGGTCTCAGAACCTCTGCCTCCATCGTGGTTGGGAATTGTCTGGGGGTCTAACTAGTCTTTGGCTGCTTACAACATACACCTCCCCGGTGCCCCCGAGCCCAGGGCCTCCCTGGGAGTTCAAACTGAGAAGGGGCACCAGGATCAGACTGCCCAGCTTGTCCTGCTCCCTGAGACTGCTCTGGGGCTCTCCCAGACCTCCTGCGTCTTCCTTTCTGCCTCCAGAGACGTCTCTGATCCCAGCGGGCTGCCCAGCCACACCACGAGTCCTCCACATCCCAAACCTGTGGTTTGAGCTGTACACCTTGACCTTCCTGCACAAGGTACTGGGTTGGATAGTACCCCCCAAATTTGTTTCCTTCCCAGAACCTTAGACTATGACCTTGTTTGGAAATAGGGTTGTTGCAGATATAATTAAGATGAAGTCATACTGGGGTATGGCGGGCCTTTATATCATCTCCTTATAAGAAGAGAGGGACTCGCAAGGGCAGAACACCATGTGAGGAGGGAGGCAGAGATGTGAGTGATGTTTCCACAAGCCCAGAACACCTGGGATGCCGGCAGTGCCCGGAGCTGGGAGAGGGGCCTGGAGCAGACCCTCCCCTAGAGCCTGCAGAGGGAGCCTGGTCCTGCTCATTCCTCAATCTCAGACTTCCGGCCTCCAGAAGTGCGGGCAAATACATTTCTGTTGTTTTAAGCCACTCAGTTTGTGGCACTTTGCTAACAGCAGCCCGAGGAAGTGAACACAACCTAGTTCTGTCGTAACCAACACAGGCGTGATGCCACCTGCTAGGAGACAGGCCACCCTGGTGTGGGTCTGGTCTGCCCTTCCCTCCACTAGGCAGTACATGATGAAACATTTGAGAAGTTCAGGACACTGTCAAGAACCTGGGATGTTCTCTAGAACATTGCGACACCAGTACTAGAACATTCTGCTCCCTGCGGGGCTTTGTAGATGGAGTCCCCACCAACTTTTCCCCGGTAATAGTAATGACTGCCAGGGGACCACTTTGTCACACCTGCAATTTCCCCATCATGTGACACTGTGTATTTGCAGACAGGAGTATGAGCAGGCAGAGGAGCAGTCATTCCAGGAAGACGATGTTAGGGGTACTAGAAACAATACCCCCCCCCGACACACACATAAAAGTAAAGAAATGAAGAGAAAACTCCCTCCCCTTCCTTTCCTTGTAAATCAGAAAGACTGAAATTCACTCTTGCTGCCACCTGGCCTTGCAGATCAAATATTGCTCAACATGCAGGTCTTCTGAGTGCAAATGCAATCTGGAGAGAAAGCGATACCATCCCTGACCTCTGATGCTCAACGGCAAGTTTGTTTTCCGAATCACTGCCTTCCTTAATGCAAATGGTCCACGTTAGCAGAAAGAACTGGAAGAGTAGAGGCAGGAAGGGAAACAGTAAAGTCCGTCTACTTTACAGTTTGCCTTGTATGTTTCATGCTACGATCAACGGTGCTCAAGTGAGACCATTTTATCCTCGGATCACATATACGAGTCTAAGGGACTCTCTCTTAAACACACACATTTCCTTCCCCCGTTTCTCCAGCAAATCCATCCCAGCTTCCATTCTCTGCTGCCCGGAGCCCAAAACAAAAAAGTCAGGATCTGCCAGAGGCAGGTGCAGTCAAACCCTCAAATCCCAAACCGCAGGGAGTGGGGAGACGTCGGCAGACCAAGCGGTCTGTCCTCTGGCCCTGGGTCACTTGGTTGTCTTTACAAGTGGGATGTTTACAGTTAACGCCATGGACCACGCCGCACCGGAAGGGTTAGGCGCCCACAGGTCAGCGTGGGAAGAAAGTGCTGGGCGGACACTGACGTTGTCCTGGACAGAGATTTGTTTGAGGGGAGAAGGGGCAGAAGCAGACCCAGGCACTCAGCCCCACGTCACTCACAGCCACCCGGCAGCCAAGTGGCACCCACCTGAAACAATAGCATCAATGTCTTACTTTTTCTGGAGCGGGAGAAAAACCTGATGCCGCCAGGAGAGGTAGAGGGGTTGGAGTTGGGTGAAGACTCTTTGGAGGAGGAGCGGAAGATCCCGCTGAAGCTCATGCGGCGCGGCGAGCGCGGCGGGGACTCCTGGTAGGAGAACGGGAACACCGTCTTGGGAGAGCCGGGGCTGGTCTTGGGCCTCACGGGAGCAGACACGGGGCTGGAGGGCCGGGCCTGGGGGCCCCTGGAGAAGAGCCCTTTGGAGGGGCTGCCCAAGCTGACCGGGCTGTCCACCTGCGGAAAGACAGACAAACGGATGCAGTCACTCTGAGCTTTGGACACTCTGACTTCTGCCCTGCACTGGGCCTGTCATCATCGTCCCTCTCACCAAGCTGACCCTCCACAGCTCCCTGCCCAAGAGACAGCCCTGAGCTGCCACAGAGGTGGCCACCGAACAGCCTGGAGGCAGGCATGTGCTGCAAGGGTGGCCTGCCACAGGCTGGTCAGCACCACAGCCCAGAGGCCCACTGGCCATGCTGGCCCTCTCTCCAGAAGGGCTTCCAGGAGGCAGAGGGGAGGAAAGGAAGAAGGCAGTGGCAAGGACTCGATGCGCGTCCTCCTCCTTGCCCTGCTGGTGGGTCTGCCTTCCGCCTGCACTTCTCAAGACCTCACCTTTGTCCTTCCCAGGGTCTGACCACGCAGGAATATGATTCTCCTGCCTGCCTCAAAGGAAGAAGCAGAAATCCCTGTGATCCAGAACAGAGAGCGCCTGGGACTCCAGCCGGAGAGACACCGGCACTAGGAGATGAGGAAATTTTACCTCCAAGCTGCTCTGGCATTTGGATGGCTGAAGGTGCTGACGGAGGTCAGGAAGAAAGTTCACAAGGCCCCAAACCGCTGAGACACTTCACTGATGATGTAAAATCATAGCTATCGCCTGAACAATTATTGGACCCTGTAACTAAAGCCAAGGCACACGACTCCCAGACTGAGAACTGCCCAGCGTGCCCACACGCCTGCGCTCCTGCTGTGCAGGTGAGGGCCACGCACCCTGCAGGCAGGGGTGACCCAGCTCCGCCCCTGCTGGGCCATCCCAGGCATGTCACTCAGTCCTGCTAAGCCTCGGTTTCCCCATCTGTAAAATGAGGATAGTCGTACTCTCACCTCGCGGGGCTGTTTAAATGCCAAGTGACACACGTGCACGAGGGCAGGGGACCTAACACACGAGAGCCGCACCAGGCACGGTGCACTGCTGCCTTGACCACTGGTGAACTTGGGACACTGGAGCCGAAACGACCTTGGGGGCTACCCAGTGCAGCAGCAGGAAAGGACAGGAACTTGTCCACGGGGCTCACGGGGTGAGAACGAGATGAAACCCTGGACACGCTGCGCGCCGATGCCCAAGCAGGGTAGAGAAGGGGGGTCCGCGCACGTTGCTCTGCCCCGCTTCGGGGCGCGCGGCCGGTAAGTCCTTCCACCACTAGAGGGCGCCCCAAACCCTGAGCTCGCGGACGTTCAAAGGCAGGACGATGCCCTTGCCGGACGCCGCGGTCAGTGACCGGTGACCGCCGCAGAGCCCAACCTCCCCGGAGTGAGATCTGGCACCGCCACGCCGGGATGCAGGGACCGCCCTGGTGCCAACACCTCGGCTGAGTGGGCTTCCTGGGCAGAAGGGCCGGTGTGCCACCAGGGCTCGCAACTCGAGCTCTGCTCGTTACAGAGAAGCCCAAGTTCTTTCTTCCGACCACTTTATACAAAAAGCCCTTCGATTCTCTGTCCATAGAATATTCCGTTTAGCCATTATCCCACCTACCTATGGGACTCAGGATAAGTCCTGAGAATAAACTGAAAACCAAGAGGCTCTTCCGGCGGTGGGGCGGGGAGGCTGGGCTGGGCTGGGGAGGGGCCTGAGAAGCCTTGTCCAGGGCGGGAGCGGCAGGGGGATAGAGGATGACCCTGAAGCAAGGACTCTGCACAGCGGCCCGAGCTGGCGTCCCGGCTCTGTCCCCAGTGGTGAGAGGAGGGGAGCGGCCTGGGAGGCATGACATGGGAGAGCGGGTGTTGAGCCCACACAGGAGGGAGAGACACCCCCCGAAAGGCCCCACAGACCTGCTTCGCTGGGCTTTCTGCACTGCACAGGAAACTGCCTGGCACGTGCCGACGTCCACCTGTGTGGAGGGGACAGAGGTGTGCAAGGAAGCCTGGGGGCCACAGGAGAATGTGGGGGAACGGCCCCAAGCCCAGAGCGCCGTGAGCATGATGCCCATGAAGAAGTGTCCAGAGGTGCAGAACTGCCCTCGTGGGGGCCGGGACACAGGGAGGTCGCCGAGAGCTGGACGGGCTCTAGACAGCCCGATGGACGGGGCTGGGGAGGCCCCAGTGCCCAGGGACAGAGGAGATGGAGCTGGGGAGCCCAGGGACAGAGGGCTACCCATGGGGGCCACCCTAGGGGGCTGGGGGAGGCTGAACCATGTGACACTGGAAACCAGTCACAGGGGCCAGGGGGACCCCAGGGTTCACCTAAATGAGATTCCATTCTGTACGCAGAAAGCCAGGCTGATGGAGCCAGGCACCCGCGATCACACCTGAGGAGGGATACCCAGAAAGCAGAATTTCCACTCCTGTGTCCCGAAAACAGCCACGCTCAGCCCTCCCACAGGGAGCTTGGGAGCCTGGAGGGCCTGACCACAGCCCGGGGTGAGACAGCAGGGGAGGGAAGGGCACGCTCCTACCTGCGGGGTCAGGTGCAAACAGTGGGCACCGGGTGCAGCCACCAGGGACGGCCTCAGCTCTGGCTATCAGGCCAGCTGCAGCCGGATGGGACGCTGGTAAATGTAACTGGATGATCCCGGGATGTGGACGAGACTCCCAAGTGTGTGCCTGGCTCCGCGGGAGCTAATGGGCAGAGGGCACTCAGGCCATCTGCCAAGCGGAGCTTTGCAGACGGGGCCATTTGTCACGCAGCTGCCAGAGAGGAAGCCAAGCCCAGGGCCAGGCCTGCTGCTCGGGCCTTCGCCACTGTCCCTTTCCTGAGTGGGGGCGGGGGCGGCTCCAGGACCAGCCCGAGGGACTGACAAAGTGGACATCTGATGCCTCCTGCAGCGAAGGGAGTGGCATAGGAAGCAGAGGGCTGGGAGGGGGCCAGGGAGGTGGCCGTGTGAGAGCAGCTCTCAAGACCGGGTGGCTGGAGCCCCACTCAGCGAAAGTGTGCAGAAGCCAGTGCTGGAGTCCAGGGGCACCCAGCTCACATGAGACTCAGTGAGGGAGGGGGGTGGCTGCAGCTGAGACCTTAGCAAATGGCAGGAACACCTCCAAGGCCCTTTTTTGCTCAGATACGATGTATTCCAGACGATGACTTTACTCTGGAACCCTCTGGAGCCCCGAGAGGGGGGCCAGGTGGGCCTGGATGAAGCCCCAGTCCTCCCCGGCACCTTCGCCACAGTCTCAGGTCCTTCCTAGGTTTTCACGTGAAGGAAGGGCTGTGCTGAGTCACATAGGAGGAGGGTGGCCCCGGCCCCGCAGGGGCGGGAACCACAGCCTTGCACGGGCTCCGGGCCTGGGGGCTCCTGGCTGCCACTCCTGCTCTGCTGGCCCTGCAGCTCTGCTGAGGCTGTGCCCTGACGGTCTTTCCTGGCTGGGCCACAACAACTGCTACCACGGCTGCTTGTGCAGGGCAGGGCGCGGCAGGGAGCCGATGCCAGCTGAGCCCCACAGGCCCAAACCAATTTGTTGATTCAGTTGTATGCAATTCACAGTGCGTAGAGAATGGATTAGCTTTTTCCAGCATTGGAACTGCTGCCCTGATCCCAGGCTGGCAGTGCCCCACGTGAGCCCCCGCTCCCAGATCCTGCATGCAGCGCCCCATGCTAGCCCCCCCTGCAGGCCTCCCGCCCTGCCACTGCCCACTTGGACCTCTCCTCCCCTGCCACGGCCACCCCAATGCCTCACCTGATGCTGGGGACCCCTCCCCACCCCAGTACCCTTCCCAGTCCACAGCCGCGCGGAGATGCTGATTTCCTAATGCAAGAAAAACCAGCCACGGGGGAGCGGAGAGCCATGAGCTAAAGAGAGGAAAGAAACCGTGGGAAGGAGACAAAAAGGTGTGTGGACCTGTGGCGGGGGCAGGGGAGTTGCAAACTGAGGGGAAAGGAGACAGCCCAAAGCTGGGGCCAGGTGGGCAGGACAAAATGGATCAGCCCAAACCATGGATATCAGCATGACGATGCTCCCAGCCCCCTCTATGCTACCTGCGCCGGGCTCAGCTTACTGTCAATCTCCTCGTCCTCTGTCCCCTCTGGGGGAGGTCTAGTGGGCCACAGTCAGCCCAGATAGAGGAGAAGAAAAAGGTGCACAGCCCAGAAGGCTCTCCAGGTGGCCAGCCCGGCAGGTGCAAGGGGCACGGCCCCGTGAGGTGAGCCATCCGGGGTGGCTCGGCTGCAGCCAGGTGTGCAGGTGGGCGTGCAGGTGGACACTCCGGTGAGAATGCAGATGACAGCAGAAGTGGCAGCTCAAGTGAGCTGTGCAGAGCTGCAAGAGAGGAGGCCTCACCTTACGAGGGGAAGGTTTTTCTGAACTCTCCAGGTCCCCATCCAGGAGCGGCATGGCGAAGGAACTCAGGTCCTAGGGCAGAAAGAGAGTGTACGGTCAATGATGGGCTCTCAGGTCCAGGGGTCTGCTCGTAGCCCTAAGTGGGCGTCACCTGCCCTTTCCTGAGTCCTCCTTCTCAAAATCACCCACTAAGGAGGGATGTGGGTATGTTCGCAGCCCCTGCCTCCCCAGATCCTGACCACCCTCCACATTCCCTTCCAGAAGGAGAAGTCAAATTTCCAGTAGTAGCCACGACCTCCCATCACCCAGGTAAGGAGGAAGGAACAAAAAGTTGGGATGAAGTGGGCAGGGAGGGAAAGAGACCAAGTAAGGAGAGCGGGCGGGGGCAGAGATGTCGCATCTCGGGATGTCTGGGGGAGGGGCCGAGGGACAGGACTTTACCCTAGAACCCAAAAAGTGGGTCCAGGAGTGTGTCTACCTGGGAAGATGATGGAGTGGGGGTGGGAAGGGCAGCATCAGGGTGGCGGCTGAGCCAACGGGATGGAACAGGAACCTAAACCACACTGTCGGGGAGTAGCTCACCCCAAACTCATCACGTCTGAAACAGCCAGGCCCCTCCTGCGTCCTCTATCTCGCCGGGTGAACGCCTACCTCCCCACCAGGCAGAAACCCCACCTGGTTGTCCTCAAATCCACCAGCACACTTAACCTTTCCTTTTTATTCCTAACCTTTCACTTTTTAATTGTGGCACAATACACTTAACATAAAATTTACCATCTTAACCATTTTAAGTGCATAGTTCAGTGGCACTGAATACACTCACACTGCGGTACAGCCATCTCCACTGTCCATTTCCAGAACTTTTCATCTTCCCAAACTGGAATTCTGTCCCCATGCAATACTAATCCCCCATTTCCCCCTCCTCAGCCCCTGGCAACTGCCACCCTACATTCTGTCTCCGGGAATCTGGCCACTCTGGGGACCTCATGTAAATGGAATCAGACAGCATGTGTCCTTTGGTGACTGGCTTATTTCACTGGGCATGACGTCTTCAGGGCTCATCCATGTTGCAGCATGTCAGAATTTCCTTCCTTCTTAGCACTGAATAATATTCCGTTTTATGAATATAGCACATTTTGTTTATCCAGTCATCAGCTGATGCACTGGGTGGCTTCTACGTTTGGCTACTGTGAATCATGTCGCTGTGGACATGGGTGTTCTGGGTTGAATTCTGTCTCCCTTCCAAAAAAATTCATATGTTGATGTCCTAACCCCTAAGACCTCAGGATGTGACTGTATTTGGAGACAGGGTCTTTAAAGAGGTAATTAAGTTAAAATGAGGTCATTAGGATGGGCCCAATCCAATAGGGCTGGTGTTCTTATAAGAAGAGATTAGGGCCAGGCACAGTGGCTCACCCCTGTAATCCTAACACTCTGGGAGGCCAAGATGGCGGGATTGCTTGAGGCCAGGAGTTCAAGACCAGCCTGAGCAAGAGCAAGACCCAATCTCTACAAAAAATAGAAAGATTATCCAGGCATGGCGGTGCGTGCCTGTAGTCCCAGCGACTCGGGAGGCTGAGGCAGGAGGATCACTTGAGCCCAGGAGTTTGAAGTTGCAGTGAGCTATGATGATGCTACTGTACTCTTGCCAGGGTAACAGAGAAAGACTCTGTCTCAGAAAAAAAAAAAAAAAAGATTAGGATGTGTGCACATGCACACACACACACACACACACAGACACAGTAGGAAGACCACACAAAGACACAGAAAGAAGGTGGCCACCTACAAGCCAAGGAAAGAGGCCTCAGAAAAACCCAACCCTGCTGACACCTTAGACATCCAGCCTCCAGAATTGTGAGAAAGCAAATTTCTGTTGTTTGAGCTACCCAGTCTGTGGCACTTTGTTCTGGCCGTCCCCGCTAACCAATATGATAGGTATGCAAATATCTATGAAAGACCCTGCTTTTGACTCCTTTGGGCATATACCCAGAAGTAGAATTGCTGAACATCAGGTAATTCTACTGCTAACTTTTTGAGGCACCCACACTGTTTTCCCTAGTGGCTGCGGCACCTGACTTTCCCACCCCCAGTACACAAAGGTTCTAACTTCTCCATGTCCTCAGCAACACTTGTTGTTTTCTTGTTTTGTTTTTTATGGTAGCTATCCCACTGGGTGGGAGGTGGTCCCTCACTGTGGTTTTAATTTCCACCTCCCTGGTAATTAGTGATGTTGAGCATCTTTTCATGTGTTCATTGCCCATTTGTCTATCTTCTTTGGAGAAATGTCTATTCAAGTTCCTGGCATATTGTTTAACCTGGTTATTTGTGGGCGACTTCTTTATTTGTGGTAGGAATTCTTTATATATCCTGGATACTAACTCCTTATCAGATGCATGATTTGCAGATATTTTCTCCCATTCTGTGGGTAGCCTTTCACTCTGCTGCCTGACTGTCCTTGGATGACTCGATGTAGTCCGATGTATCTATTTTCCCTTTTGTTGCCTGTGCTTTTGGTGTTATATCCAAGAAACCACTGCCAATCCAATCATGACATTTTTCCCCTATGATTTCTTCTAAGAGTTTTATATTTTACAGTTTTAGCACTTATATTTAGGTCTTTGGTCTATTTTGAGTTAATTTTTGTGCATGCTGTAAGGTAAGGGTCCAACTTTGTTCCTTTGCATGTGGGTATCCAGTTTTCCCAGCACTATTTGTTGAAAAGACTGTCCTTTTCCCATGGAGTGGCCTTGGCACCCTTGTCCTTTTGAATATATCTCTGGGAGTTTATTTCTGGGCTTTCCGTTCTGTTCCATATAGTCTCTGTGTGTGTGTTTTATGCCAGTACCATACTGTTTTGAGTACTGTAGCCTTGTAATAAGTTTGGAATCAGGAAATGTGAGACCTCCTTTTTTCTTTTTTTTAAAGATTGTTTTGCCTATTTGGGGTCCCTTGAGCTTCCATATGAATTTCAGGATAGACTCTAGTTTTGCAAAATATGCCATTAGGATTTTGATAGAGATTGCACTGAATTTGTAGGCCACTTTGGGTAGTATTGACTGCTTAACAGTATTCTCTTCCAGTCCATAAAATGGGATGTGTTTTCACTTGTGCCTTTTTTCATTTCCTTCAGCAATGTTCTATAGCTTTCTGCGTGCTTAGCCTTTCTTTTAACCCGTTCCCTCCCCCTCCATCCCCGTCCCTGGGGTCCAGGCTGCACCCTTTCTCACCTGCTTGTTCTCGAGACCTTTCGGCAGTGCCTGTTTGAATCCATCCTCCCAGTCTCTGCTTGAACAGTGACCCCTGAAAATGTGAGCCTTATTATGTCAGCTCCTCCCCTAAGGGCCCAGCAGCTCCTTGTAGCCCTGGCCGCTGTGTGGGGCTCCAGGCCGGGCCTCTCTGCTGCTGTTCACTTCCGGGCTCTCAGCCCAGCTCCTCACTGAGATCACCTGGGAAGCCTGCTTGTGGCTCAGCCTGCAGGTGAGTCAGCGCGGCCCAGGCAGAGTGCTGCCAGCTTCCCGAGGGGGCTCTCAGGATCAGGTCAGGAGCTCTGGGCAGCCCCGCAGGCTGCAGTCCAGGCCCAAGGGTTAGCTGACCTCTGCAGCCTTATCTCTGCTGTGCTCTACACCTGACTCCTGCCTTCAGCCCGGGTGGACCGTTTGTGGTTCTCCAAACGTGGTTGTGTCCGTGGACATTCTGCCTGGAATGCCATCTCAGCTCCTCAAGCACTTTGGTTCAAGGGCTGACCCTGCTTCCCTTCAGCCTCTCAGGGACAGCTCTGAGTCACACCCCAGCCCCCAGCACAGAACCTGGCCCGTGGTGACGCAGCAATCAGCCACACTGGTGCCATTCTCCAAACACTCCAAGCCCTGTCCTTCCTCCAGGCTTGCCGTGTGCTCTCCCTGCGCCCCACCCTCAAATCCTGGCTCACAGAGTGAACTCCTATGTGTCCTGCAAAGCCTCATTCAAATATGATCTCTGGCTTGGACCTGCCCTCAGGCAGAACCCCCCTCTCATCTGCGTCCCATGGACCTTTAGACGTATCTTTATATGCGTATATTATAATCACAGAACAGTTCATTTCTCTAACTTGGCTCTGACTCCATCAGGGCCAGGGGAAGGCTGTCCATCTTGCTGTTCTCTGTCTCAGTTGTGCCTGTAGGCAGCAGGTGCCAAGTGTGTTTGAATTAACTCCGTGGCCAAGCACCCTCCGACCCCAGCTGCAGGCATGGGGGCCACAGAGTCTGTGCCCAGGGGCCAGCAAGGAACAGGCTGCTGCAGGTGCCATTTGCTGGGAAGGACCAGCAAGGAACAGGCTGCTGCAGGTGCCATTTGCTGGGAAGCGAGGAGGAACCAGGGAGGGTCTCTTATCGCCACGTTTAACGAGCACATTCCTCTCTGGTTTCAAATAATCATTACTCTCTAACATTTGTTCACCACCAGCAGTTTCCACATGCGGCAGCTTTTCCGCAAATACTCATTTGTTCCCCACACAGCAGCCCTGAGAAGCACCATGCTCCAGCAACGAGTCCAAGGAGGTTGAGTGACTCATGCGAGGATGGTCTGGGAAGAGCCGGGAGTGGGATGCGGGTCTTGCTCCTAGCTCGGCTGCCTGCAGCCCACGCAGCTATTTCTGGCCCTCGTGAATAGGAAAGTATAATGTCCAGCTGCACGCGGCTCCTCGGCTGCGGGACCCAGGTGCGCGTGCCTGTGCGGTCAAGCAGCCCGACAGGGAAGTCACTTGGCACAAGCGGCGGGCTTTGCTGGAAGGCTCCCCCGCCCCACATTCCATTATTCTAATCTTGGCTCCCATCTCCCAGAGCTCACCAAGAAACATTACGCACCTTGGGGACCCAGTGTGGGAAAATCTCCAACTGCAACTATGGTAACAAGACTACTAGCTTGTAGAATAATTGGGACCTGGTCCCTTAGCTCAGCTGACATTCCAGAAGGCCCTGGCTCCTGGGGCTTGCCCTGTTCGTGTGGTTCCTAAGTTTTAACTCCTGCCAGAGCGCCATGCCTTCCTCACTGCTGTCATCCACTCCTGGCCCCAACCCCTTCACCCCTTTGTCCCATCAGCCAGCCAAATGGGCCCCTACATGCACCAGGGGACAAGGGGACCTTCCACGGGGCAATGCCAAGGTGCTGAGAGATGCTGATGATGATTTCTGCGAAGAGACGGCTGTAGTGTTCCGATTTTCTCAGCTGCACACAGTACATTTTAGACCTTGACCACATACATGTTCTGAGATGATTATCTGGGTCTTTGAATTTTCGGGATTTGGACTGATAAAGCCACCTGTCAGGAAAGCATCAGAAAAAGCTCCCCGACCCCGACTCCAGGTTTGAGGGAATTCCTGAGATGGAAGCTGACCTTAAAAGCAGCTCATTTATCCCCTCCCTTTAGAAATCTAGGCAAAAGCCAAAAGTCTGCCACAAAAAATGTGAGGTATTAACAACAGAGCCATCATTCATCTGACATTAGCATGCCATTCTTAAATCTCCCAACTGGCATCATCAAACATACCATTCCAGTCGACAGATGAAGATATTGAGGGTCAGAGAAGCTGTCATTTGCCCAATCAATGCCAGACAGTCAGACAGTAGCAAGCAGGTCCTGTAACCCAGGTTCACCGGCTCCCAGCTCAGAGCTCTTTCTATTAAACTCCACCACCTCCTTGGAGTGGCTCTGCGCCAGTAACAGAAAAACAAATTGGTATCGGAGGCTGTAAAGATACAAGCTCTTCCACGCAAAATGAGTATCTCGGCACAGTGCCAGCTCAGGGGAGAAGGGAGAATGCATGGACGAGGATAAAGTTCCCTGATCCAGTCCCAAGGCATCTTACCACGCTAACTTTCTCTTCAAGCTCTTCTTAACTAAAAGGAATTCAGGCTGATGTTTCAAAGAACAGCAAAGTATAAACTATCCCATCACCAAATGCAGTCACTTGGCATTCTAGCACTTTCTACCTTTTGTATAGTTTGAAGCCTTATATATAGCTTCTCCCCAGCCCCCTACTTACCCTGACATTTCCCCATAAGATAATGGACTTTCTAGTGTTTACAATCAACTGATTTGTGAAATCTGGAAGGATGGGGTCACGTTACGCACCATGTTTTAGGCCTGACAGTGGATGCTGAGTGTGTCCCAGTCAGATGCAGTTCTGACCTTTCAGCATTTCTGAGGCTCCGTCCTGCAGGATTCCTTTGTTGATGCAGCTGGGATACCCCAGAAAGAGAGCTGACAAAAGTGCAAATACAGGACAAACAAAAAGGCTGCCAGTGTCCGGGGCCCGTGGCTCCACCTCTGGGCACACTCCGGGGTTTAAATATCAGGGTCACAATAGAACATTCCTGTTTGATTCCGACCGAGGAAGGAACACATCTCGGATGATTTTCATCTTCCACTCCTGCTGAGCAGACTCGAGCAGACAGAGCACCCTCTGGAGTGACCCTGGGCCGGGCACCCGCTGAGCGGAGGGTCACCCTCAGCATCCCTCAGGCACAAGAACACAGCCTGTTTGTAAGGATAGAGCTGGAGGGCTGAGTTCAAACCCCAGCTCTGTTGTTTACTATCTGGGGGATCTTGGGCCTGTCTGAGCTTCAGTTTTTCATCTGTCAAATGAGAGGGTTTAACTAGGTAATTTCTGAAGACGGCTGTTAGCTCACACATTCTGTTTTTATCCGTTGAACTGAACAACAACAGGTGGGATCAGGAACGTTTGGAAAGAACGCTGCCAGATGCGGAATAAAATGCATCTTCTCAGCTCCCGTCTTAGCAAAGTAACGTTCTCCTACTCTCAAGCTGCCCAGTGAACTCCGCTGCCCTCGGAGCTGCAGGCCTCGGGGCAGGGGCTCGATGACCACGGGGACATGGTGGGGGCACAAAGGCGTTTGCGTGGCCACCTTCATGGAGGCGAAGTGGTCGTGACCCGGCTGTGTGTCTGGCTTTCCATCTAACGTGGGTCCCATCTTCTCCTTGGGTCCTAACCCTTCCAGTGTCTCAGTGGCTTTCCCAGGTCCCTCAATCCCGAGCAAACATCAGTGTGACGCTGGGAGAGCCGCGCGTGGCCTCAGTACCAGGGCCCACAGCGCTGCGGCCCCAGCCAGACCCCTCCCGCCCGCCTGGCCCGCCCCTCGGCCACTGCCCGGCGAGGGCGCACGCAGCTCCAGCCCCGGCTGGGCCGGGGTTGTTACTGAGGCCTTGGCAAGCCCCCCAGGTGGGAGGCGTGAGGGAGGCGTCTCCGGACCGGCCAGCCTTGCGCAATCCCCAAAACCACCAAACGGGCAGTTCTCGGTACAGACGGGTGGCGGGAGGTGGCCAGAGCCTGGGTCAATTGGAGCCTTTGAAAAACACTCATGTTATATAACCACTCTCAGAAAAATAAGGAACAAATACTGAATCACTGGAACTAGGCAACAGGGGAAGGCCAGTGGCCAAATTAGGGAAAGCCTAAACTTAACTGGCAGAGAAGTTCCAGAATTATTCATTTTCCACAGAGGACGTCGTGCTTTCTGACTGCAGTCTGAGAGACTTCCTCATGTAAAAAAGGAAAAACCCACAGTTTTCTACTCCTGTGGCCACTTTTCCTCCCCTGCCATCCCCCGCCTGGCCGTCCCCATTCACGCGGCTCGGGCCCCCTCCCCGCCCCGCCCAGCCGAGGACCCGGGCCGGGCAGCCTGACCCTCACGCAGCCCAAGTGCCACCCATGGTCCTCGAGCTCCACCATTCAACACTTTCTTTCTCAGAACCACGTTGCAGCAGAAGCCCGAAGCCAGAGTGGCCAGGAGACCCCAAGTCTCCCTCAGCTCTCCACTAATACCTTGTGTGTAGTGAATCGTTTTAGTCCCCAAAGGCCTTGGTTTTCCAGTCTGCAAAAGGAGCTATCATGCCTTCTGCATCGCAGGGTGGTGGCTGTGAAGACCAGACAGGATGATTGATACAAGCGAAGGCCCCTCCCGCTGCATGGGTCCCCGATCTGCTGGGGTCGCGGGGACCACCGGCAGGAGATGCGCCTAGCCTGACATGAAGGCTGTGGAGAGGGCGAAGGGCCTTCACTCAGACGCCGCCCAGGCCTGAACTGCTTGGAAGGATCTGGCAAAGACGCTGGCGGGCCCTCTTCATAATTAGAGAGCTGCCCTTATCCCTTCCCCAAGCCAAGACGGGATGATCCACGACTTGTGTGCAATGCTAGAGGGGTCAGCAAGCGTAGCTGCTGCTCCCAGGGCCTGGCTCTCTGCATGTTCCAAGGGCAGCCGGGCCTTTCCTCACCATCGGGGCAGCCGCTGCTTGACCAGAGCTGAACGGAGGCTTGGAGGGACCTGCTGGTCTCCTCACAAGAGGACGCTGTGTGGTGGCAACGGTGCCTCCTCTGGGTTGGTGGTCCTGGCCTGTAGAAGCCGGTGCTGTGGGATGCCTGAGGGTCCCCACCCCCGTCCCAGGCCCTCTCTTAACCCCCTCCTGAGCTCAGGCCCCAGAGCAGCCGGCCTCCGCTAACCACTGAGGCTCCTTGTCTTCTTCCAGCCTGTTGGAGTCCCCTGGAGGGAGGGAGACTGGGGCAGGGGCACCGCCCAGAGGCGGGGGTTGGGTGGAGGCTCCAGGGCTCTGGGTCAGCTCACAGTCCACAAGGAGGGAGGCAAGGGCCCAGGCGGCCCCAGGACGAAGTCTGTGCAGCCACCTCCCGTGGGCCACCAGCTCCATCAGGAGGCACGGCCCTGGCTGCAGCTCCAGCCTCAACCCAGAGCCACCGGGCTCTCCACAGGGGGGGCTGCAGGCCCCAGCCAGGTGGGGGTGGTGGTTACGGAACAGGGAGCTTGGGGCTCCACTGACCCGTCCCATCTGCAGTCAGTGACGCCAGTTTAGCAAGGCCACTGATTCTACCAGATACCCGTCCAGGGTATTTCGTGGATGTGGTTTATATTAATGTCTACAATCAACGGGCTCTGAGTCGAGCAGATCACCTTCCATAATGTGGGTGGGCCTCATGCCACCAGCGGGAGGCCTGAAGAGCAATACTGAGGTTTCCGGAAGAAGAAGAAATTCTGCTTCAAGACTGCAGCCGCTACTGCCTGAGGGTCCAGCTGTCAGTCTGCTCAGCGCAGCCAGGACTTTCCAGTCCCAAAAGATGCCCGAGCCAATTGCTTAAAACAAATCTCTCATATGTATTAACACTAACATGTATCTAAGCAGATTTATTATATATAATCAATGTTATGTGATAATATCTTTTTTTTTTTTTTTTGAGACACAGTATCACTCCCTTTGCCCAGGCTAGAGTGAGTGCCGTGGCATCAGCCTAGCTCACAGGAACCTCAAACTCCTGGGCTCAAGTGATCCTTCTGCCTCAGCCTCCTGAGTAGCTGGGACTACAGGCATGCGCCACCATGCCCGGCTAATTTTTTCTATATGTATTTTTAGTTGACCAATTAATTTGTTTCAATTTTTTAGTTGAGACGGGGTCTTGCTCTTGCTCAGGCTGGTTTTGAACTCCTGACTTTGAGTGATCTTCCCGCCTCGGGCTCCCAGAGTGCTAGGATTACAGGCGTGAGCCACCGCGTCTGGCCAAAATTTATTTTTTTGTATGAAATTATTTTGGTGTTTATGCAAGTTTCTTTTCTTAAGTTTTCAAAAGAAATAATCATATAATTTTCCTTTCAATGTTTAATTTTTATTATAACAAATCCAAACTATAAGTTCATGTCCATATTTAAAATATTTTGTATATTTAACATGTTTTCAGGGAGAGGAGTCTTAATTTCCAAGGGGATGTAAGTTGATATTTTGAAAGTACATGACCATTTTCTCTGGATAATATATCTTAAACTGTTTTTACATCAAGTATCTTTAATTGTACATTTAATAAGTTTTCATAAATTTTATTTATAGATTTTGGATTACTGGGGACCTAGCAAAAAACTTCTGGGAGATATGAATTTCTTAAGAGATTTGAAAGAATATGACAAGGACAACATTCCGGTGAGTTGTGTTGGATTTTTCTCTATAAATGTGACTTTGCCGAGATGTATAAGATCTTTAACATTATGTAGTGTTTTAAAAAACATAAGTAGGCTGGGCGCGGTGGCTCACGCCTGTAATCCTAGCACTCTGGGAGGCCAAGGCGGGTGGATAGCTCAAGGTCAGGAGTTCAAGACCAGCCTGAGCAAGAGCGAGACCCCGTCTCTACTATAAATAGAAAGAAATTAATTGGACAACTAA
>CAUYRT010079186.1:0-17512 GCA_963574885.1 Lepilemur ruficaudatus
AGTTTAGTTAATTTTAACAACACGCTCATTCTGAGCTTCGGATTTCTTCAACAAATTGGGTGAAGGACTGAAATTTTCATTTTGTTTTCCCAGAAAGTTTGAAAGAAACTCTCTGCTACAGCAGAATAAATAATAATGAATTAATCAAATAAACATTCCCTAATAATACAGAGATAAATGGCTTATTGTGGACATCAATCTGGTAGCAGAACCGAAAATGTTAAAAGGCAGAATGCAGATTTTAGGAGTGAGTTAGTAGCAGAGATTCAGGCTAAAGATGCAGCTGGAGTAACCACAGAAGCCCCTTAATTAATTCCTCCTTAGCAACATTCGACAAGGGTCAGGTAGCAGCTGGCAGCTGTATGTGGATGTCCAGAGTGATGCACATAATTAGTGTCAGTTACTTTAGCCCAGGCAACCTGACAAAAGCCTCTTTAGATTAGGAACAGAAGTTACATCCTCTATGCTTATGTGCTTGGGCTTAGGTGGAGGGAATCGGAACCAAATCTTAGCTTCACCACGTACTAGATGGGTGACCCTGTGCAAGACATGATTTATAAAATGTGGTAATAAAAATACTACCTTGGAAAAATTGTGAGAATGACATGAGCCATTCATCTCCTCCCCTCATTTTTCGTTACACTATAACATACTTCTGTAAAAAAAAAAAAGTAACTTCTTCCAGGGCCACGTTATGATTTTTTTGAACCCTAGGAGATTTTGCCTTTGTGTCCCCCTTCTTCCATAAACACATATCGAAAATTACATTTTATGACTTCATTGATATAAAGACAAGTGTAATCTTTGACTGAGAGCTTAATTTTTCTTATAATTTTAAAAGAGATTAAAACATTTTTGTGAGACTCAACGTATTCTGTGTCCAGGACGTTGTTCCTACGATGCCTAAAGGCTACGTGACATCAGCCCTGACATCGTTGTTTTCTACAGCTGATCTAATCTTCCTTATCATTAGCTCTCCCGACCTGCGCACACACATGCACGCACTGCTGAGTAGCAGTGAATAGACTTCAACTTTAAAACTACCAGTTATCTTCTTCTTTCACAGATGGCTTCTTTTTCATAAATACTCTGTCAATGAAAAAATTCATCCTCTTAAATGGGCTTTTCCTCACACTCTCTTTCAACATCTTGACATACGTCCCTAGAAATTTTACTGAAAGTGCTCACTACTTGGACGTTCCATCATCTCTCCTTGACAACCCATCTCTCCTCAGCATTTCCTGGCAAATCACAACTCTGAAGTTTGGTGGTGACTCCCATTTAGTCCCTAACCTGAAGGGCACAACTGGTGTCCCTTAGCCTTGGGTCATTCTGTTCCCACTGTGGCTCTCTCACTCCGATCCTCAGCCACCTTTGGCTTCCATCATGGGGCATATAAGAAATCTCATCTATGCCTGCTATGGTTTAAATGTTTGTATCCCCTCCAAATTTCATGTTCAAGCTTAATCCCCAATATTAAGAAGTGGACCTTTAGCAGGTGATTAGGCCATGAAAGCTCTATCTTCATGGATGAGATTAGTGCCTTATGAAAGGCCTGCAAGGAACTAACTAGGCCTCTTGCTGTCCTTTCACCTCTTTTGCCACATGAGGATGTAGCACCACTGAAGTTTGTATTTTGGAAATGAAGACCAGGCCTTCCTAGGCGCTGAACCTGCTGACTCCTTGATCTTGGACTTCCCAGGCTCTACAAGTGTTAGAAATAATTTCCATTATTTATAAATTGCCAACTCTCAGATATTTTTATAGCAGCAAAAACAGACTAGGACAATGCCCTTGCTACTCAAACAGTGTGGTTCTGGATCCATTTGCATCATGTAGGAACTTGTTTGAAAATACGAATTGAAGCTCTATCCTAGAACAACTGAATCAGTATCTGCATTTTAACAGAAGACCAAGGCAATTTGTGCACACATTAAAGTTTAAGAACCCACACATTAAAGTTTATGCCACATGGCAGTGGAGAGCAAACAGAGAGTATTAAAACAGTTTCTCTCTGTGCTTGATCATTTTGTGTTTTATGCTGGAGCAGTTGCTTCCAAATTTCTGAAAAACTTCTCAACTTCAAAATCCTGAAGAGGAAATAGGGTAGAAGCCTCTGTACTCCAGATTTCTCCACATAGCACCACATTAGAATTTGGTCCTGCAGACAAGACTTCAAGACATCTATTTTGCCACCTGTTTCTTTAGCCTTATGCAATAAGTTTCCCCAGACTTTTCCTGCACCTCTAGAGTTGGCACCCCTTTCCTGGTGCTGGTTTACATTTGTCAAATTCCACTTGCTATCTTGGTTTTCTGATTCAACTTCATTCTCTTACAAATACTAGTTTGACACAAATCTGCTTAAGCCCGTTATCCACATGAGGTTGGTCTGGTTTGCCAATATCCTGTGAGAAAGACAAAAGCAGAAATACATACATTAGAAAACAAACCACTAAAATAGCTGAAATGGTAAATATGTTTATGATCTAGCTTTGTCAGAAAAAATCATTAAAATACTTACGTTTATGGCAAATCTGAAAAAGATTACACAAATAAAAAGAAAAATTGATGGGGAAAGATAAAGAACAGAAAAAGGAGGGAAAATTATATTCTCTGTGTACTATAAAACTCAAAATCCATACCAAATGAAGTTTTTCTCTATTAATCTACTAATATAAATGAGTAAAATAAGGTCAATTGAAAACTGAATATTTGAATACTCATGTAAAATATTTTGAAGATTATAAAAGAATTATTTCTAGAAGTCTTTTGAGGTCAGATATTTTTATTGTGGAGTCTTTCAAAGTTGTAAGTGATAGCCAATTTCCATGCTGTATTAATCTATTTTGCCAGAAAATATGGGAGATATAAAGCCACTCAATTCACTTCATGAAGCAAGTATAAATGATTTCAAAACATTATAAAAATGGCACATAAAAGAAAACTGTGGATCAAAGAGACTTAAGAGTATTCAAAATAAAATGTTACTCAAATCCAACAGTGCATCAAGAGAATAATTTACCAAAAAAGTAGGATTAACCACAGAATTGCAAATATAATTCATTATTTTGGAATCTAAGTAATGTAAATAGGTCAAAAATAAGCATCTCAATTGATTATTAAAAATAATTTTATATGGTGCAACTCTTGTTCTGATAAAAAAATCTTAGAAATATTAAAATTATTCTGAAATATTTTATTTACAACATCTATCTGAAAACAACTGACATCAAAGCTTAAGAAGATGTATTCAAGACATAACCACTAAATAACAAGGAAAAATATGCACCATTATTTTATAATAAAATATTATATATAGAAAACTATTCACAATGTACACATACAGTACAGAGAATAATAAACACCTCGTATACACAGTACAGATAAGAAAAAGAAAGTAACCATTTATGCTACTAACATGCTTTTCTGATCCACACCTCTCACCTGTCACAAAAATTAATTCACGATGGATAACAGACTTAAACCTAAAGCATGAAACTATAAGAATTCTAGAAGGATATGTTGGAAAAACTCCTATAAATATCAGCTTAGGCAAATAATTTATGAAGAAGACCCCAAAAGCAATCACAGCAACAACACAAATATATAAATAGGACCCGATCAAATCAAAAATCTTAGGTACAGCCAAGGACACAATCAATGGAGCAAACAGACAACCTACAGAATGGGGGAAAATATTTGCATGCTATTCATCTGATAAAGGCCTAATAACCAGATTCTACAAAGAACTCAAGCAAATCAGCAAGAAAAAAAATCAAACTGCCCCTTTAAAAGGTGGGCAAAGGACATCAACAGAAACTTTTCAAAAGAAAATAGACTAACAGCCAACAAACACATGAAAAAATGCTCAAAGTCTCTAATCATCAAGGAAACACAAATCAAAACCACAATCAGATATTACCTAATTTCAACGAGAATGGCCTTTATCAAAAAGTCCCAAAACAACAAATGCTGGCATGGATGTGGAGAAAAAGGAGCTCTTATATACTGTTGGTGGGACTGCAAACTATTACAACTTCTATGGAAAGTAGATGGAGATACCTCAGAGAACTAAAAGTAGACCTATCATTTGATCCAGCAATCCCACTACTGGGTATCTACCCAAAGGAAAAAAGGCATTTTATTAAAAAGACACTTGTATTTGGATGTTTATTCAATGTAAAATTCACAACTGCAAAAACGTGGAATCAACTCAAGTGCCCATCAATACAAGAGTGTATTAATAAATTGTGGTATATCTATTCCATGGAGCACTACTCAGCCATAAAAAAAACACAGTGATCTAGTATCTTTTGTAACAACCTAGATGCAACCGGAAGCCATTCTTCTTAGTGAAATACCTCAAAAATGGAAAACAAACACCACATGCACTCAACACTAAGTTGGAACTAACCAATCAACATTCATATGCACATATGGAAGTAAAATTCAAGGGAAATCAAGTAGGTGGGAGGGGGTGGAGGGGATGGGTAAATTCACACCTAACGGGTGCAGTGCACACTTATAACTTTGACTCAAACTACACAAAAACAAATTATATAACCAAAATGTATGTACCCTGTAAAATTCTGAAAGAAAAAATAAAAAAGAACATCCTTTTCTGATTTGATTTCCATTTTTGATCACCCTTTTCTTACCAGGGATAGAAGCTATGCTGAATTTTGAGTTTATTATTTCCTCATCATATGACCAAACAGTGTGCTGGTTAGTTTTGTATGTGGTCTAGCTTTATATAAAATGTACCATATGGTACAAGTTATCTGCAATGTACTTTTTAACTCAATATTATCTTGAGAGTCTGTCATGCTGATAGTTGTAGCTGATTATCTTTCATTTTCAATATTCTTTACTATTATATTGTTTGAATCAGCCAGAATGTACGTTCCCTTCTACAAATGGATATTCAAGCTTATTTGCTTCTGGTGCTTTTTTGATAGCTTTGCTATAAACATTCTTGCGTAAACCTGTTGGTGCATATCATGCGAGTATGTCTGACTAGACAGGTTGCTGTCCAGTAGAATTTTCTGACATGATGAAATGTTCTATAAATCTGCACTGAGAATAGTTAGAGCAATTATATTTATCATCATTCTACATAAATCTGGATTTTTCTGTCTTTTTTTTTTTAATTCTGAGACTATGATTGGGTTTGTTTTAAGACTTCTCATTTGAACCCACATATGTCTTGACCTCTAATTCATAGTTTCCATTCTGACCTTATTTTCTGCCTTGCCTTTTCTATGACTATTTTTCCCACCTCTTTCTTGCTGTCTTTTGAATTAATAAGATTTTTCTTGTCCTCATTTCTTTTTTTCCCTGTTTTTCTATCATCTATTTTTGTTTTTTACTCAGTTATCCTTAAAATTTTATCTATATTTAATTTCACAGTCTAAAATTAATCATTATATTTTCTAAACTTCTAAGCAATAAAATTATTTTGAGAATACTTTAACTCTGATTATTCTATCTTCACTCTTTTTTCTTTCGTATTTTAGAATTCAATTTCGTATTTTAGCATAACTTTACAAATAGGCATCAATTTTGAAGAACTGAATTAAACTAACGAAAAATATAATTGTATTATTTTTGCATATGGTTGGTATTGTAAGAGTCTATTATATGATGGGCATTAGGGAAAACTCTTTTTCATTCTTCCTATCTTTAAACCTTAATATAGGTAAATATATTTGTGCAAACTAAAATGAAATTCTTTCAAATTTATTTCAACTGATCCCTCAGAATTTGGGAAAAAAATGTTTTATTAGTAATTGTAATGCATATTATAAGCTAATGAATCATTAAAAGTACTTCAGAATGATGATTCTGTAGAAAATAAAGGTACATTTTGGTCTGTTAGCAAAACTATCTTGGCCTTTATTAAATCCCTTTACCTTCCATGACAATGTAGTTATTTGCAAAGGTTTGTTGAGAATCTGTTTTCATTTTCACCAAGATCTAATTAGATAAACCAAATTTATAACCATGACCATGCCAGAAATGTCACATTTGCTAGCAAATTGCATTTACTTAGATAGGACAATCCTGCTCTTTAGGAACAAGAACTTTGCTTCTTATGTGGAAAGGCTGCTTACACATACCACCCAGGAAATTGGTCCAGTGCCTATTCTATGCTTTGGAGTTATACTAAGAACAGAATGTCAGCTCTTGGGGAATTAGAAATTTTAGTAATCCTAGGTAACCTAAAAAAAGAGAGTATATCTATTCAGTTAGAGATTCTGTAGTTGAAAGTTGGTAGAGGCAAATTGAACAGTTCTTGCTCTTAGCCTCAAAATAGATAAACAGACAAGGGCACTCTTATTCTAGTCAGATAAAAATGCCCTAAACATAAGACCCTAAAGGTTTTACCAAGCCTTTAGACAGAAGTTAACTCTCTTTCTTAGTTCTGTTAAATATGCCACAAGGGGTCCTTAATCACCGCTTCTTGTTGCCTCTGAGTAAATAAAATGCACCAAGTAGAAGAGAACATGAAATTAATGATAATCAGGACATTGTGAGACAAACTTGTCTGGTCAAATCTGCGCCTTAGTTGTGGCAATTAACCACGGTGAGGTGGGGAATGAGTGGAGAAGGGGGGAAGCGTGGAGTGAAAAGGTTAACTAGCATTTTTCCATGAGCACAGCCTAGGTTAGTTTGAGCAAGGCACAATACTTTCCTTGGCCTTCCCACCAAACACCA
Organism: Lepilemur ruficaudatus; assembly: GCA_963574885.1. NCBI lineage: Eukaryota > Metazoa > Chordata > Mammalia > Primates > Lepilemuridae > Lepilemur > Lepilemur ruficaudatus. The sequence continues at coordinate 6,718 of CAUYRT010079186.1, forward strand.
TAACCACAGTGGGAAAAGGGAGAACCTTCAGCTATTGTACTTGCCCTGGAATGTTCTTGAATCCTTTCTTATCCTTGTAAGCACTAGTTTATGTCTTCAATATCCACCCATAATCAGTACTGTCTAGGGCTTAACTATATATTTCAGCACTCCATGATAATCTGCAATGTATAAGACAGGCAAGGAAAAATACAACTATTTTCTCCTTTCTATTAAAGATTTTTTTGTGGAATGGAGGCTTTTGATATATGTTTGTGGAAATGAGATAGAAATAATAGCAAATACTTACATAGTGATCAGTGTGCCAGGCACTGTTCAAAACATTTTATATAAATCCTGTCATTTTCAACAACATGGATGAACCTGGAGGGCATTATACTAAGTGAAATAAGCCAGGCACAGAAAAACAAAATTATACAATTTCACATTTATGTGGAATCTAAAAAGTCTATCTCATAGAAGCAGTAGCACGGTGGTGGCTGGGGCTGAAGGGAGGGGAGGATAGGAATGTGTTGGTCAAAGGGTACAAATTTTAGTCAGGATGAATAAATTCTGGCGATCTATTGTACAGTACAGTGACTATAGTTAACCATGTATCATATATTTGAAATTTGCTAAAAGAGTATATCTTAAATGTTCTCTCAGACACACACACACATACACACAAAGGACGGCTATGTAAGGCGATGGACATGTTAAATTGCTTGATTGTGGTAATCACGTCACGATGTGTGTGTGTATGTATACAAATGTATGTGTACATATATCAAAATATCCCTTTGTATACCATAGCTATGTACTGTTTTTCCTTGTCAATTTTATACCTCAACAAAGTTGGCGGGGGAAAGAATAAACATCAGCACCTCTTTTAAAGCAAAAATAAAAAAAAGAATTTACATTTAGTTGATTTCCCAGTAACCCTGTAAAATTTCAGAGGCAAATTTACCCTAAGTTACTGATACTTAAATTTCAGAACTGGGGACCTAATTTCATATTTGTAATTTTTTTATTCATTTTCTTAAAGAATACTTTCAAAATTGTATTTGCCTCAGGTCCCCAACACCTACATGTACCCTTGAGGGAACCAACAAAGAGTTTGGTAACTTGCCCAGGTTCATGTAAATATGGCAGAGGTGGGATTCAGTCCCAGTTTGAATCCAGAGATCACACTCTTTAACTTCTACTCTGTGTGGTCTAGGAAAGTTTTGAAGGAAAACCTACATGTCCCTGCCTGGGCCTTCAAAGTCATTCAGCTTCAAGTCATTTACCTAATTTATGAATGAAGTAAGACTTAAATTTAAAAATTCCTATGTCATTTGAATTTACTACCAATTCAATTTTAGTACTAAACATCTATATGATTATTATTAATATAATAAATCAACAAACACTATAATTACCCCATTTCTCAGTTGAGATGTCTTTATGATGTTAAATAACTGTCTGAAATGATATAAATTATATATTTAGGTAATAGAGAATCTGTAATTTAAATTCAGGTGAACTTGACTTCAAAGTTCCTGCACTTAACTGATGCTTAATATTGCATAAATTTAAGATCTCAGACTTAGATTGTCTGGCTAATGTTCTTATTTTACTTTTATTTGCCATTTACTGAATACTATTATGTGTTACGAGTCATTTTTTTTTTAAATTGTCACAACAACATTTTAAGGTAGTCATGATTATCCTTATTTCAGGGGAGTTCAGATTTAGAGGAGCTCGTTAACTTGTCTGTTGTTCCGGAGTTTGTAAGTGGCAGAGCCAGGATTCACAACGAGACCTGAATCTAGATTTTCTACCTGTCATGGAAAATTGGCATCTGTGATGCTTTATGAACCACCCAGAGAGACAAGACTGATTTCTCTCCAAAACTGTTTCTTCTATATGAGCCAAATCTGGACTTCCTGCCCTTGAAAATTCATTCCTTAAAATTTGGATCAAAAAAACTTTTGGCATTTTCTAAAAACCAAAGAAATCCACTCCTAAACTGTAAAATTGTATTTGAGGCTTTGAGGACGTATTTCCAAATAGGAGTTCCAAAAACATTTTGAGCACTCTCAGCGTTGCGGGAGTAAATGTGGAGGTTCAGCGTGTACAAATATTAAGTCATGATACATGTGTTAACAATCACATTGCTGTCCAAATTTACCTTGTGTAAGTATTTGCATCTCCATGGGGCTATTCTATTGAGTAAGATATGTCACCAGAAGGAACAGAAGGATTTTTCTTTGTCCTTAAGTGTGGCTTGAACTGATTTTTCTAACCGGCTCCAAAGTGTAGGCTTTCATTCTATAATCCATCCTAAGTGTTCTAAAATAAAAGAACTATCAAATCACTTGGCAGAATGAGGCCTGTTGATGCCCAGAAAGGCCAATTTATATTCAGTTGGTGCCCTGGCAAGCGGCATGATTGATATCATTCAGATTTGAGACCTGGAGTGATAAAGTTACACATGGCCAAGCGCCACACTTCAGGGCTCATGGCCCCCTGGTGAGTTATTGTTTTGTTTTGCCCCTGGTTCTTGTAGGTTGAAAACTTCGTTTTCATAAATTAATCAGTGATGGCATTTTGCTTTTCTGATTTGTTTCCTTTCTCAAAAGGCCTTTACTTGCAATTTATAATGCTGAGTGGCACAGTTTCAAGCTGCCCAAAGAGATATGAAACAATCGGTTAATCAAAAGGCTTTTTGTTCATTATCATGGCAAATAAACACAGAATTCTCTAAAAGCTTCATTGCAAAGATATTTGTACATGATGTTACATGTACATTTTTTGTTACATGATGAAGTAGATAAGAAGGAATATTTGTGAAAACTATAAATAAATTTTAAAAATCAACAACAAATACCCATATCCCAGCCACCCAATTTAAGGGGAAAAAAAAATCCACAAAAACATTTCCTTTAAAATTTTCTTTCTGCTCCTCCCAGATTTTGTCGAACTTTCTTCCCCATCCAAAGTAACCACTCTACTCAGTTTTGAGTTTAAACAATGTATTGTTTACTTTAAATGTTTTTGTGTCATGTGGAAATGGTATCATACTGTGTGAATTTTGTGATGTATTTATTTTCCTCTATAGCATATGTGCAGTATGGATCCATATTAATACTTAAAGCTATAATTTATTTATTTTCATTACTGTATTTGATTCCATTATAAGAACATGCCACAATTTATCATTTCCAGTCAATGGACATTTTTTCTCTTACCTCCAATGCCACCTCTGCCATTCATTATTCAGCCAATATTTACTGAGTGACTACTATGTGCCTGGCACCATAACAGGGGATAGGGAAGCAGAGGAAAGAAACTAGATTAAAAGTCCTACTCTAGTGGAGCACTCATTCATTTTATTAATAGTTGGGAGAGAAAGATTAAAAACAAATAAATAAACATACAAACAAAAGCAAAACTTACAACATATCAAATGGTGATCAGAAAATAAAAAGAGAAGGAGAACAGGAAATGTGGGGTGAGGGTTGCATTTAAAAAAATAGGATTATCAGGAAAGGCCTTACCAAGAAGATAGCCCCAGAGCCAAGACTTGAAGCAAGTGAAAGACTTCATTTTGTGAATAACTGGGGGTGAAGTAGTCCAGCTAGAGGGAAGAGTAAGTGCAAAATTCCCGAGGCAGAAGTGTGCCTGGTATGTTCAGAAGATCAGCCTATCTGGAGAGTGTGAATAAGCAGCAGATAGAAAACAAGTTTCCAAAGGGAATATGAGGCTAAATCTATTGGACAGAAAGCCTCTGAGGTATGACATACCTGAATTACATTTTCAGAGGATCACTGTATCATTCAAGCCATATCAATCAGGTGTATGCAGTATCTTAGCAGTAGATAATCATAATGTCTCAGTAGCCTAAAACCATGGAGGTTTAATTCTTCTCCATGTTGCACATTCATTGCAAGTCAGCTTGGGACTCTGCTCCACATTCTCCTCACTCCAGGACCCAGAATGCCAGAGTAGACACCACTAGAACTGCTACAGGACAGCCAGTAAAAAGAAAGACTGGTCAAACATGTGCCAGCACTTAGAGCTCCCATTCCTCTAGAAGTGATCACCTCTCTTCCATTCACATCCCACTGGCCACATTAAACACCCTGTCCATTTATGCTTCTGGGGTGGGGAAATACAGCCCTACTATGTGCTGGAGGGAAAACTGGAAGTATCTGGTGTGCAGCACAATCTCTCTGGCTGCTGTGCTGAGAACACACCATAGGTGGGAGGGGTATAGGCAGGGAGTGCCATCTGTGAGAAGACAAAAGCTTAAATCAGGGAGGGAGAATAGAAAATAGAAAGTAAGATAAAAAACAAATTTAACTATTTCAGTATTATAATAAATGTAAATGAACTAATGATGTTACTTTTAGAATTCTAACTACATATAATATAAAAAACACAATTACAACATAATAAAAAATGGTGAAATACAAATAGCAATTTCATTTCCTTGTGGGGCAACAGATAGAAAATATACTTTCCAAAAAAGATACAATTTATATTAATAATAAACAATATGAGGTTCTTGGGAATAACCCTAATGAAATATGTGCAAAATATTTACATGAGTCTACTATAAAGTTTTAGTTAAATTCTAAAGAAGACCTAAATAATTGGAGAACTTTATGGTGTTTTTAAAATGAAAGTCTCAATATTGCAAAGGTACAATTCTCCCAAACTGATTTTTAAATTCAATTCTGTATTTGAACCCAGCAAGTTTGGTTCTGAGGCTTTATACTATTGAGTAGAGCCAGAAAAATCCTCAGAGTAGGCTTCAAGCAGAAAACTCCATCCCTATAGAGCAACACCATCCTTCTAATGACAGGGAGATGTCACTGAGGTCCTCATGATTTACTTCTCAGAAAACTGTGCTGCAAAAAGCTCACTCCTATAGAACAATCCAGTTTACCTTTCTTTTTACTATAATTCAGCATTTAATGTTATAAAACTTTAAATTTTGAATAATTATAGATTCACAGAAAGTTACAAAAAATGTACAAGCAGTCCCTATGTAGGCTTTAGTCAATTTCCCCCAGTGGTACCACCCTGTTTAGCTATTAGAAAATTAACATTGACATAGTCAACTTACCCTATTCTGATTTTACCAGTTCTACATGCACTCAATTGTGTGTGTGTGTGTGTGTGTGTGTGTAGTTCTATGTAATTTCATCATAGGTGAAACCATTACCACCACAATCAGGGCACAAAAGTGTTCCATCACGACAAGGCTCCCTCACCCAAACCCTTTGTAATCATTATTCTCATCTATATTTAACAATAAACATTGATGATGCCTATGCACTTATCTCTAGTGGTTTCCCAAATAAAAGCTTAAAGAAATAAGGAAAGTACAAAAATGATAGTTAAGGTTATGCAGAAACACTAGCTAATCTTGAAGTTCTTGATTTGGGCACAATTTGTAATTGTAAATTTTTGTTTGGAAAGACTCAATTCTAAGCCCAACACAGAGCAAACTTAGGGGAAAAATTCCTCTTCATCATTGGAAGGGGAGCAATGAGCAATTCATAGTTCTTTTCTCAATTGCATTGAAGAAGATGTGGGAAAGTATCCTAACTCCACCATTTATGATCTTATGACCATGCATTTAAGTCCTGAGGCTTCAGTTTCCTTTTATATTGAATGGCGATAATGGTTATGAGATCACTTTAAAAGGGTTAGAAGACAACACTAGTATAATAGATTGTCCAAGGGATTGTATCTTCTTCTCCTATATACTCCACTTGGCAGTACCGACCCACTCTCCTTTGAGGAAACGTCTACATTACTGCTGACTCGAAAACAAAGTGCCCTGCTGGGAGACTCTTGAGGGATGACAGAATTTGGATTCCCGAGACACAAGTCTGTGAAATGCCTGACAGATAAGAACAGTTAGTGTCAGATATGCTTGATTTGTCAGAGAAAACTGAAGGACACTTCCCCTGGCTCAGATATTCATCAGTAAATGGAGGTCACAGAGATAGCAAATGACTTTAGTTTCTTCCAGCTGGTCACACAAAAGCAGAGCTCCAAAACCTTGGGTTTTAAGTTCCCAATTCTGAGGAAGACCCACATAGAATATAGAGTACAGTAGACCACAGCATGGGGGTGTCTCATTAATTCCCTAAGAATATTATAAATGCAGAAGCACCTCTGGTGGAATAGAAAGAACTCTGAACTGAGGAAGCAGAAGACACATTTTAGACAAAGCCCTGCCATACTGCTGCAAAGCCTTGACCTTTTTGAATCTTAGTTTGCTTTTCTGGAAGATGATATAAGGCTCACCTACTTACCTATCTTGTATGTTGTTGACATGAGTAAAATGAAAAAATAAATGTAAAAATGCTTTGTGGGTTGTCAAGTTTTATATGGGGTGTGTGTATATGATGTGTACATATGATACACACACACGTGAATTGCCAGGTGGTATATATATGATAAATATATGGTGTGTATTTGTGTACGTATGTTTATCTCTATCTATGTATCTATATTTCTATCTATGTGTATATACAAATCTATCTATGTGTCTATGCAAATCATCAGGTGACATATATGTGCATATATATTTACATATATGTTAGGTAGTATCACAATTACTATTGTTATTTTTCAAGAAAAGGAAGAACAGGAACAATGTGGAATTGTTCTCCTCCTGACAGCTCAGCAACCAAAAAGCAATTATCAGCTGAAAATCAGTGTGTTGTGACAACTCAAGATATATGGTGATGACAGCCGCTTTTCCTAGGAGAGTGTGCAGGATACAAGAATTCTTAGCAATTTCGAGCTAGAAGAGAGCTAGAGTCTTGCAACTTCAAGTCTCAAGCCCCTCGTTTAACAGATGATTAAATCACGGCCTAGAGAAGGTGATCTACTCAAATTAGTGATGGGTACCAGACCGTGATAAATGAGGGACAAGAGAAAGATTAATGGGAGCACCAAATATGGTAAGATCAATTTTGATAGGGAAAGAAGACATTAAAGAAGTTCCATTTATACGAGACTTTAAAAGATGGATATTGACATATGGAGGTTGGAAAGACAATCGAATGGGCACTGAGGCCCAAAGGTAAGCACCTGCATAGCGTGCCCACAGAGTCTCATTTTTGTGCTATACAAGGTATATGCTGTGTGTATGTTGTGCCTTCCAGGAGAAGGAGGAGATTGGCTTCTATTTGTCAGAAGCAATATTTGAGAAGAAATCTAAATTAAGTGAAAAAGTAGTCCAGAAGATTATATAGAGAAAAAGCTTTTCAGGAAGATAGAATATTAAGAACAATCACTTTGAGAAGAGGATCATGCTCAGTGTGTTCCAAACAGCAAATAGGCCAGGATGCTGGACCCAGTGATGAGAGTTAGCTGATGAGCAATGTAGGGGTATTATGGGCTCCCTCCTTCCCTCCTTCCCTCCCTCCCTCCCTCCCTCCCTCCCTTCCTTCCTTCCTTCCTTCCTTCCTTCCTTCCTTCCTTCCTTCCTTCCTTCCTTCCTTCCTTCCTTCCTTCCTTCTCTCCTCTATTTTTCTCTCTAACCAGTATAAGCAGGAAAAACTAATGATCCAAGAGAGAAGAAAATTTCAGAAGCACATAATTCCATTCTGCAATGTTTTTTCTATAGTCCAGAAAATAGGTTCACATACATGACCACTTTTGCTCCAACTTCACATTGAAAATGGTTTTATTCTGTTCATTTATCAGATGAGGAAACCCACACTCAGAGACTTCAAACACCTTTCAAAAGAACCTAAGTGGTCTAGCTATGAACTGAATTAGCTTTTCTGACTTAACATCCAGCTCTTTTTTTTTCTTTCTAGACATCATTTACAGCAAAAAAAATAGGTAAAATACAAAGATTATCTCCAAATGGAAAGGTTTGCTCCATCTTTCTTACTACATTTTACTCTATCTAATATGGAGATATCTGACATGAAACCCTCTACAGTGAAGTAAGAGTCATTTTTAGGAAAATCATGAGGTTCTTTAGTGCATGAATCTTATATAATGACCCATGTGAGGAGTTTCTGAGTAAAGATGATTTTGAATGGATTTTTATTTCTTATCAATATAATAATCAAAACATTTTCTAGGTAACAGAATATGCTTGGGAGATCAAGTACTAGTGTTAAAGGAAAATAGCATCCCTTGATGGGAATGCTGCCACGCATATTCATTTATGAAGTGTCTATCACTGTTTTTCTGCTCTAATATCCTAGCAGAGTAGCTGCAACACAGACTTTCTGGCCCATAAACCCTAAAATATTTGATATCTAGCCTTTTCAGAAAATCTTAAACTTGGGGTCAAAAAGACTAGGTTTCAAATTCTTCCCACTTATCAATGAGATCTATAATCACAGGCAATTAACCCCACCTAAAGTTTTACAGGACTCTCTAAAAGTAATGAGCTGGTGTAGCTAAGGAACTTGTTAAATAATAGAAACTCAGAAATGTCATGGAACCACTACTATTGATACCTTACTACTACTGATATAATACTGATTTTGATTGTTTACTAGTTACCAGGATTGGTCTAAGTGTTTTAAATGCATAATCTCATTTAATTTACTCCAAGACAAATGTGGAGGTAGACTCTTTGTGGTGGTAGACACTTTTTTGTTTTTTCCCATTTATATTAGAAAAGCTAAGTAACTTTTCTGTGGTCAAAAACAAGTGAAAGAGCAAGGATTCAAAAGCAGGTAGTCTAGGAGGCAAGATGGCAGTTGTGGCAGGAACATTGGTTTTAATATCCCCAAATCTCACAAAAACAGAGCTACTAGGGTAGCCAAAGATAAAATGAATGGACAACATTGTTGGCAACACAAAATATCTCAGATTGAGTTCTCCAGAAGCGTTCGTTGAGATGGAGTTGGGTATAAGATGTTCAGTAGGGGTCTACACTTGTGAAAGGAAGTGGGGGGTGGATTATAGGATTATAAGTGAGCACAGGGAAAAAGTGAACTGCAGTACAGGCCAGACAAAGCCTCAGACTCAGCGTAGAGTTCTGAAATGAATCCTGCCTGTCAGAGTTGTCTCATGGTGGGCAACTATAGCAATCCCTAGATGTCTGCTGCTCCAGGCAGGGTGGTCTGAGTCCCCAGTCATGTCCTTCTCAGGCTGGGGTTCCTTTGCCGTGCACTTAGAATCAAAATTGGGCAAGGGAGAACCAAGTGGCAACCAAGCAGACCACCTGGAGTTCCTCACATGTTCACCGTTGCCTCCATTGTATGACGGCATCCCAAACTTTCCTGATGATCAAGGCCAATTACCCCTGCCAAACAGTGACTGATCTTCTTGTGTCCTTATCCCTGATCACAAGGGGCCCAAAGTGTCTAGGCAGAAGCCCTAGTTTATAATCCAACAAGACTCTCATGCCCCATGACTCCTTTGGAAATTAGACCTCTAAACCTTGAAATTCTACAGTTGCAGGGATGAATTCATAATGTTACTGATAAACAAAGTAAAGCAATAAATAAATATCAAAAAAATAAAATCAAAACAATATCATGATTACTTTTTGAAAAGTTACTATTATATATACTCTTATCACTATGATGTCATTCCACTACCTACACCTACTATTTCAGTTTAATTTGACATGAATTTTAAAATAGGAAATCAGACTAATTATCTATTGCTCTATACATAGAAATATAGGAAATTATAGGTATACAGGTAAATGTATGTATAAGAAATTTTAATAACACAGGAAAGGTAGATGTTTTAAGTACAAAAAGCCAAATATGAAGATCTGGACATATGGAATTTTTTCTATTGCTCCTTTTCCAGCCATATTTCCAATAAATTAATTCACAATATATATACTTAGAAGAAATATTGTACCAAGACTGCTTAGAGTCAGAGATGAACTCATTCCATATACAAGAAATTACTAGGCTGGGCATGGTGGCTTATGCCTATAATCCCAGCACTCTGGGATGTCAAGGCGGGAGTATCACTTAAGCTCACAAGTTCAAGACCAGCCTGAGCAAGAGCAAGACCCCATCTCTACTAAAAAAGTAGAAAAATTAAGTGGATGTGGAGGTCAGTGGAGCATCCGGGTTTCCTCCTGTGGGTCAGATCACATTGTGCTGGCTGGCCAGGCCAGGCACAGCTGTCCCACATTCTATTCCCTATCATGTATCTCACACTCTCCAGTCTTTGCAATCAGGAAATGCAATTCAAAACCACAATGAGATATTACCTAACTCCAGTGAGAATGGTCTTTATCAAAAAGTCCCAAAACAACAAATGCTGGCGTGAATGTGGAGAGATTGGAATACTCTTTCACTGTTGGTGAGACTGCAAATTGGTACAACCCCTGTGGAAATATCTTGGAGATATCTCAAAGAGCTAAAAATAGAAATACCATTTGATCCAGCAATCCCACTACTAGGTATCTACCCAAAGGAAAAAAAGGCATTCCATACTAAAGACATCTGCACTTGAATGTTTATGGCAGCACAATTCACAATTGCAAAGATGTGGAAACAACTCAAGTGCCCATCAATACATGAGTGGATTAATGTAATGTAACGTATGTATACCACGGAGTTCTACTCAGCCACAAAAACATAAAACTATGGTGATACAGCACTTCTTGTATTATCTGAGCTAGAGCTGGAACCCATTCTACTAAGTGAAGCATCCCAAGAATGGAAAAAGAAGCACCACATGTACTCACCATCAAATTGGTATTAACCGATTAACACTTAAGTGCATATATAGTAATAACATTGGGCAGATGGGAGGGGGAAGAAGGGGATGGGTATATACACACATAATGTGTGCAGTGCACACC
>CAUYRT010079187.1:0-13074 GCA_963574885.1 Lepilemur ruficaudatus
CCTGAGCAAGAGCGAGACCCCCATCTCTACTAAAAATAGAAAAATAGAAAAAATTAGTCAGCATGATGGTGCATACCTGTAGTTCCAGCTACTTGGGAGGCTGAGGGAGGAGGATCACTTGAGCCCAGGAGTTTGAGGTTGCTGTGAGCTAGGCTAACTCCACAGCATGGCACTCTAGTCCAAGCAACAGAGTGAGACTCTGTCTCAAAAAAAAAAAAAATTAATGGAGCATATTTCTATGCACTTTCATATGGGAGCCTAACATATGGGTGTAGTATCAAATGAGACAGACAGTTTAACAGAGAGATCAGGGGAAGAGACAGTCAAAAAGATACCCTACTAAAAACACGGTCTTCCCAAGGTGAATGTGCACATTCTAATGTGCATTTGTAATTATATACAAGATATTTGTTTCTTTATAAATACATGTAAATCTATCTGAGGAGTGTCATCAGAGGCTCCACATTGCAGGGGAAACAGACTTCACTAAAACAGAGTAGTGAGGTTACAAAAACAAGCCAGGTTATGTAGTCATGGCCATGGTAAAAAAAAAAAAAAAAAAAAAAAAAAACCCCCCAAAACAAGCAGAACCACCAAAATAAAAAGTTAAATTTCCCCAAATACAACAAAAAAAAAAACGTGGTGTGCGATTTTCCCGTACAATAAAAATTTGTATTTAGGTTACAAAAACAAGCAAGTTTATGTATTCATGGCCATGGAAAAAAAAAAAAAAAAAAAAAAAAAAAAGCCAGGAAAAGCAGGAGAAGCATCAATATTCAGAGTTACTTTTCCCCTAAGAACAGAAATAAGACAAGGAGGTCTGCTCTTGTCCCTTCCATTCAAATTGTACTGGAGGTTCTATCCAGGGCACTTAAGCAAGAAAAAGAAATAAAAGGCATCCAAATTGGAAAGGAAGAAGTAAAACTGACCTTTTCACAGATAACATGATCTTGTTTAGAGAAAATCCCAACTAATCCACTGAAAGAACTATTAGAACTAATTGAATTCAGCAAGATTACAGGATAAAAGACCAGTATACAAAGGTCAACTGTATTTCTATACACTTTTGGTGAACAATTCAAAAATAAACATAAGAAAACATTCACAGTAGCATCAAAAAGAATAATAGTCTTAGGAATAAATTTAACAAAAGAATTGCAAAACGTATACTCTGAAAAATACAAAACGTTGAAAAAAATCAAAGATCTAAATAAATGGAAAAATATCCCATGTTCATGGATCAGAAGACCTAACACTGTTAAGATGACAACACTCCTCAAACTGATCTACAAAGTCAGTGCAATCCCTATTAGAATCCCAGTTGACTTCTTTGTAGAAATTGGCAAACTGATTCTAAAATTCATATGGAATTGCAAGGAACTCAGAATAGACAAAACAATCCTGGAAAAGAAGAGTAAAGTAGGAGGATTCACACTTCCTGATATCAAAAAGTAATACAGCCGGGCCCAGTGGCTCACGCCTGTAACCCTAGCACTCTGGGAGGCCGAGGCGGGGGGGATTGTTTGAGCTCAGGAGTTCAAGACCAGCTTGAGCAAGAGTGAGACCTCGTCTCTACTAAAAATAGAAAGAAATTAGCTGGACAACTAAAAAAAAAATATATACATATATATATAGATTAGCTGGGCTGGCCCAAAGGTAGTGAGTTATCTCACTTGATTGTTCACAGTCAGTTACAGATTGAACTCCTTGTTCTACTACTTTCCCCCCTCCTCACTACTGCACTTGACTAGTCTTAAAAAATAAAATAAAATAAATTAAAAAATAATAAATTAGCCAGGCAGGGTGGTGCATGCCTATAGTCCCAGCTACTTGGGAGGTTGAGGCAGAAGGATCGCTTGAGCCCAGGAGTTTGAGGTTGCTGTGACGCCACAACACTCTAGCCCAGGAGACAGAATGAGACTGTCTCAAAAAAATAAATAAATAAATAAAAGATGAAAAAGTGTAGAAGAGTGCTAAAATTAATTATAAATGGAGAAATGATATAGATATGCAAATATACACATATATGTATCTCTCTGTAAATTGGTAAAGTTATGCAGTTACATATAGTAGTTAGATAAACTTAATGTTTAAATGGACACTACATATAGAAATACTATAAATATTCACATTTCTTAATAGATAAGATGTGTACAGTGACTCAATAAATATATAGTCAGATACTTAATGGTTAGATAAGTTTACCTGTTAAGGCTCCTGGACACTTTTCCCATCAAAAGCTCCAACTGGCGCATACAAGAACGGCCCTGTACAGTTCTGTGTGGAGGGTGCCAGTAAGGAAAGTTCTGTGCGGAGGGCCTGTGGCAGCAGACGCCCAGGGGGCAGCACCAGCCAATGGTGAGACAGGTGGGAAATACAAGATCGTGAGGGTTATGGTATTCAGTGTGCATCGAGCACTCTGGACCAGGCGCACTCCAGAGCCCGTACAGGAATTACGCCTGTCATCCTGCCTGCCCTGAGGCAGGTCATTGTATCATACTCAAGTTAGAGTAGAGGAAACTGGGACCCAAGAAGGAACAGCTGGCGTACCAGCAACTTTATAAAATTTTAAAATGTCATACCTTTGCTTTCTTTCACTTTTCCACCCCTGCCAAAAAAAAAATAAAAACTAAAATGTCCTGAGAATTAGTGGGCTAGTCTTGATTTTTAAAGAAAACTTCAGGTTTGAACAAATTTGCAGACACTCCAAATCTACTCTCCCAACCTGGGAGTGTCTCCACACTGTGGAGAGCAGCAGGGAGGGTAAGATTAATGCTGAAACTGTCCTTCCAGCCAGAGGCGGTGGGCTCTGCTCATCTCCTGCTTTGGGACCCCATACCTTCTCTTAGTGACTCACAAGCCATGCCCCAGAAAAAGCCCTGGGTGGATGAAAAAATGCACTAACCACTCGCTTCATGCTTGGTGGGACTGTGGCCAGAGCAGGGAATTGTTGGGCCTGGCCTCGAGGGAGACACCAACAGAAACGTCTGGAGCCACAGAAATTCCAGAGACAAGCAAATACAGGAGGGCATTGCGAGGGTATTGCAAAGATGCAGAAATAAGGATGGAAATAATTCGGAGACCTTGGGGAGGGGAGGAGGGCAGAGAGAGAAAGACTCTTAGAAAGATCCAGGAAGCCAGATAGAAATTAAGAAATAAATTTCTTTTTTTTTTTTTGAGACAGAGTCTCACACTTGTTGCCCAGGCTAGAGTACCATGGCATCAGCCTAGCTCACAGCAACCTCAATCTCCTGGGCTCAAGCAATCCTCCTGCCTCAGCCTCCCAAATAGCTGGGACTACAGGCATGCGCCACCATGCCCGGCTAAATTTTTTTCTATATATTTTTAGTTGTCCAGCTAATTTCTTTCTATTTTTTTAGTAGAGACGGGGTCTCGCTCTTGCTCAGGCTCGTCTCTATCTCCTGAGCTCAAACGATCCTCCCACCTCGGCCTCCCAGAGTGCTAGGATTACAGGTGTGAGCCACCACGTCCAGCCAAGAAATACATTTCTTAAAGATTGTGCCTAAAAGAAGAAAAAGAAATACAGAGACACACAGAAGGCCCCTGCTGCCCTCTTCCCTGAGACATAGGGTGGAAAAAAAGGTATCTTCTCTGAACTGAGGCCAGGCGGGGGCGGGGAGCCTCCAACAGGAAGGGCTCTGACCCTGCTCTCCCTGTGCACTCCCAGCGAGTCCTCCTTCCCCATCAGAACACACAGCTTCAGAAGGTCCTGGGAGCTCTGGGTCCTAGTCCTCTCTGGGATGTGTTAGTTCAAATGGGCTTATTGTGGGCCTTACCCCAGGATGGGCAGGTCCAGTTCTACAGTTTCCCAAATTCTGCTGCTGCTGTGTGTGTGTTTGTTTGTGTGTGTGTAAGAGAGAGAGAGAGAGCATTTACCCAGGAGAAAACAAAATGACTAGGGGTTTCCTCCCAACCAGCTCTGAGCCACTGAGGCCCATAAAAACCTGTGAACTTGCAGGGGCCAGTGATCCTTCCTGGGCTTGGCTGAAGACCCCTTCCTAGCTGATTAACAACACAACCTGCCCCAACCCTGGACGGCCTGAGGCCTCGTCAGGCTACCCATGCAGACTGCTCACACACGGTCGCTAGCAGAACCAGGATCACAGGAGCATGAGGCAGGCCTCTGGAGAAGCAGGGAAGTTAACTGTGGAGGGACTGCATGAGGTGGGAGATGTGACCTCTCAATCTGCCTCTCAGGAGAGATTTTCCTGCATTCTCCGTCTTACCTCCCCCAACCCCAACCACACTCAGCGTTCTTCAACAGAAAGGCTGCCTGTGCCCCAGGCCTGGACTCTGGAACCTGACCACCCGGATTCTAACTCTAGTCCCAACACTTAGCAGATGGCTGCAGTTAGCAGGTGACTTTACCTCTCTGTGCCTTCATTTCCCATATATAAAATGGAATATTGATAGCACCAACTTCACCAAACAGGTAAAACCTGGGACTTTGGAGTTAGAACGGCCTCAGGGAAGTCACTTAATCTTTCTAAAGTCAGTCTCTTACTGTAAAATGAGCAGGATGACTCTACACCCATAGGTGTTAAGTAGATGAAAAAGCCTTGCCAGAGACCCTGAAGGTCCTGAGACAGGAGACTTGGCCACTGTGGCTTTCCGAGGCTGTCCTCAGCACAGGACCTGCTTCCTACCTCCTCCTCTTTGCCCTGCTCCATGCAGCCCAGCCCCCCAAACAATCCCTCCTTCCTTATCAGCCCAGGCTGCTGCACAATGGCTGCTAATCAGCAAGAACAGTCCCTTATCAGCCTGGTGCAGCCTTGGCCTGCAAATCCTCAAAACAGTCCCTCAATTCCCACTTCAGAAACCTGCTGTACCACCTGCTAGATCACCATCCTGTCTTCCCCAAATTAGCATCGTGGTGGTCGCTTTGCTCCTGCAGACCCTCCTCCATCCCTGCTTCTAAATCACGCCAGGTGCTTTTCATGCACATCTTTTTTTTTTTTTTTTTGAGACAGAGTCTCACTGTGTTGCCCGGGCTAGAGTGAGTGCCGTGGCGTCAGCCTAGCTCACAGCAACCTCAAACTCCTGGGCTCAAGCGATCCTCCTGCCTCAGCCTCCCGGGTAGCTGGGACTACAGGCATGCGCCACCATGCCCAGCTAATTTATATATATATATATATATATATATATATTTTTTTTTTTTTAGTTGCCCAGCTAATTTCTTTCTATTTTTAGTAGAGACGGGGTCTCACTCTTGCTCAGGCTGGTCTCAAACTCCTGAGCTCAAACGATCTGCCCACCTCGGCCTCCCAGAGTGCTAGGATTACAGGTGTGAGTCACCACGCCCGGCCTTCATGCACATCTTAACCCACCCCAGAATGACCAGGCAATCTCTGGCCCTGAGCAGACCATCGCTTCACTACTGGGATGCCCTGCCAGCCCCCACTCTCCACTCCCCCTGACCCTGCCCTCTCCTTTTCCTGCGACCCAGATGTGGGCCCAGTCTGAACTATGCACTCATTTTTTCAATTGCATCTATTTCCGTCCTTCCATATGTATATACTGTATATATGCACTATACATATATATAGTCTTGAACTTCATATAAACGATATTCTTCTGCATCCTTGTTTCATTTGATGCTCGGCACACTTAATCTCATGGGTATACCTGACTAGTTCACTCAGTTCACTGAGGAATGATGTCCTGACCCAGAAAAATGCTGTGATTATCTTTCTCCTGTCAATAGAAAAATTTCTTCTGTCAATGTAGATCTATGTTGTTTCTTGTTTTTTTATTATTATTATTATTATTTTCTATTAAAAAGAGTGCTTGAGGGGAACAGATCTGCACTTATCCTAAAGCATCTGAAGCTTAAACCCCACACCCCAGCCACACCCATGCCTGTACCCACCCTCTCCACAGCCAGAGCCCCTGTCCATAGCCAGCCTCCCTCTCTCAGACCCCGGCCCACAATCAGACTCCACCCATCCACCCCCAGATTGCCCCCAAGTTCCAGCCAGTTCCAGCCGCCCATCCTGGCCCATCCCCACACTCGGCCCCTCTCATACCCAGACCCTCCCACCAAGGCCAGCACCCCTACACCTACTCTAGGTCTCTCCCCACGGCCTGAGCCTCCTCCCACTCCCAGCCCCATGCAGGCCCAGGCCTCCCCCTTGCCTGGGACCTTCTCCACTGCCCCATGCCCCAGTGTCCAAGCCCCCACATTCCAGGTCCACACAACCCCTAGCCATCCTCCCCCATGTCTGAGCAGCACATGCTCAGGGGCCTTCCCCACAGCTGTGCCAGCTACACCCAGGTTCCCTCCCCACTACCAGGTCCTCCCCTACCTCTTTGGGACCCTCCACACCCCCTTCAATGCCACTCACCCACACCCAGGGGCCCTGTCAAGGCCTTTGGGGCTTGGTGGCCACAGTATAGTAAACGAGCATTGTCAATTCAAAGAATATCTAAGACCAGGCACTGCACAGGAAACCGTGGAACACCCTGTGAAATGCTGCTTGTATATTAAAAACACGTGATAGCAGTTTCTCCAAATTAGACAACAACCAAACCTTTCACACGACACTGGCAATAATAAATGGTGAGGCGGAATGCACATTTTCTAAACTATCAGTAAAAATTTTTACTAAGAGTGGGTCAATCCTGCCAGAACACCCATATATCTAACATTCTTTCTCAAGGAAATTATTCAAGTATTCTACATAGTTAAGTGAAGCAGTGACCATTGTTATGCAGTTAATATTACCAGTAAAATTAATAATGACAGGCAATTAATTTTAAATTTTAGTGTTTGGAATTTTGTTATTTTTTTAAATTTGCAATTGTTTTGCTTTCTTTTATCATTCTAATATTACTTTTATCATTCTAAATAAATATAAACTTTCAAACAAACCTGCTATATTCATAATTTCATGTTCTTTTCTTAGAGATAACTCCCTCTATTGTGCCACCTTAGCTCCCACTTCTGAATCTATCCTTCCCCTGCCCCAGCAGGTGTGTGTCTGTTCCTCTGCCAGCCACACCCTGGGCGCCACTATTAGGCACCAGATGTACACCACATCAGCTTTCAGAGGTAATGTCAATCATTTTCATGGCAGTTGCACCAATTTAGGAATGGAATTGAGACCCATACGCTCCACTCTGCCCAAGCCTAGGGGCCTAGAAGGTCCTAGTCACCACTGTCAGTGAAACGGTAGAAAACAGCAAACTCTACCCATCCCCCAAGGCACAACTGGCTTTCTAATTCCTCTCTGGTAGAGGCAACGGCTTCGGACCCTCAGTGTGGAAAATCCCAATGTTGATCATTAGAAGTTAATATATTAATATTTTACTAGTTTATTAAGAACTTAGAGGCTTGTAATAGCTCTCAAGAATTTACAACATCAAACTACAAGACATTTTAATTTTACATAATAGAAAAAGGTTAAAACTGCTACTTAATTTTTTAAACATGACTGAATTTTTCCCCATTGTTTACCAAATTTCAGCTTCTTCAATGGCTCTTTTTAGTTTGGTAAACATTGATTGGAGGTACTTGTTATTCTCTTTTGCAGTCAGACTGGAGTAGAACGGAACACTAGCTCCCTTTGTTTATTGGTAAACCAGAATAACAAATGGCTGCAAAATGTTCCTGGGTTTTTTAATTAGCTACGGTAGTGAGACGAGGAAGACTTTGTTGAGCTCTGACTTCATTTGAATCCAGATTTCAGGTGGCCACAAATTCAATGAATTCTTTAATTTATTTAACAGACAATCTTCCACAAACTACTGACATTCACCTTCATGTTCTATGCTAACAAACACATAACTAAGAACTTTGCAATGCCTTTGGTCTTTTGAGCCACAGTTTCTAAGAGTCTTTGAAGTTTAACATTCAGAGTCAGTAAAAACATTCTTTTTTCTATTACTGCCAAGTAAAAAAGTGGTTATCCTTATCAGACACTTAATCTCATTATAACTAACTTATTTTTGTAAAGATTCAGATAAAGGAGTTCAATGGAGAGACATTTCTTGGAAAGAGAGCCACTGGTTCAAGATAAGAAACCCTTTTCATAAATTATGCTCCAATCTAAAATATGGGTATGTACTTGACTTCATTTGCTCAATTTAACTGGAGGAAATGGCAAAGAGAAATTTATGACTGTGGCTTCCAAATGTTTAAAATCTATGTTTCTGTCCAACTGTGACCTCCCAATCTGAGAAAACTGTCCCTCTCTATCCCATCACTCGGCAACTGCAGCCTGCTTTTTGTGTCTGTAAAGTTGGCAGCGGCAGAAAGAAGGTGAGAGACAGACAGAGTAGGGCCAAATAACGTGGCTTTATTGAGCACTTTGGGGCGAGGTTCACAGGTCCCAAGGATTGGGGCCGGGGAAGTCGTGCCTGTTTGAAAGGGGTGAGGGCTTTTATACTATCTGGCGGGGGGGGGCTTTTGGCTGGAAGAGTTGGGAATTTTCCACAGTGACCTTTGAGGTTATTGAGGATTAGGAGGGGTTGGTGGTATTTTCAGAATCCGGGAATCGAAACTTTCTTACCTGGGTGGGCATCTGGGTGTGGTTATCCTTCAACTTAGCTGGGCCTAACAGTCACCTATGTGGGTCTCTCCTCTTTAGGGAGGGGAAGGGGTGCCCGCCACCAGCCATACAGTGTCTTCACTCATCAATCCACACTTGAAATACTATACCGTCTATTTCTGTTTCCTAGTTGTTACCCCCGTCATGATGTCAGCCCTTAGGGGCACGAGGTTTGTGCTGCCCACTTTGGAGCCCCCTGTGTCTGGAACAGCTTCGGAAGTGTAACAGGACTCAGAGTATGTGTTAAGTCAATCACTAAAAACAAGTAATTATATTAGAATGAAAATACTTTGAAAGTTGTGTTACATATAAATTACAGGAGGCTCTTTGTGGGGTTAAGCTCCTGCACTAGGCTCCAACAGATCAGACTTAAAACCCAAACGGAGTCACATCTGGCCTTTCACTTGGGGAGAGAAAGAGAGAGCGTGTCAAATTTCCCCAATGGGCCAGTTTTAATCATCATAATAATGAAGTTTCCTGTGCCTTTATTCCTTAAACAAAAAGTAACTTATGTTAATGAGTTTTTTTTTTTCTACTGCTGTTTCCCGGTTCCTGAAGTTACAAGGAAAGTAACTTTAAGATGATCACTTTTTGTTGTGTGAACTAAAATAAAATCTTGAGGCTTCCCCGCCCACCAGCTGACTGAAAGGACCCCCTCTTGGCCAAGGGGAAACCCTAAAACAAAATCACCTGCCAAGAAAAGGGAGGTCAGACATGCCTCATCATGCTCCCCTCCTTGCAGATATACTTTGTAACCCATTAACAGGCCTCAGGGTATGCAAGACAAACCTACAGGTCCTCAATTTACACAACAAATTGTATGTCAGGTGGCTTGTCTCTGATAAACACACCTCCTTATCTTAAAAACATTCCAAGCCTTTAGACAAAGCTTCATCTCTTTAGCCAATTACAAATCAAAGACTCTTTAAACCCACCTATAACCTGTAAGCGCCCCCTTGGAGATAGCCCACCTTTCCAGCCAAACCAATGTGTGCCTCCCACGTATTGATTTATGACTTTGCCTGTGACCCCTGTCTCCCTGAAATGTATAAAACCAAACTGTACCCCAGCCACAGCAAGTCTACTTGCTCAAGACTTCTTTTTTTTTTTTGAGACAGACTCTCACTCTGCTACCCAGGCTAGAGTGCAATGGTGTCAACCTAGCTCACAACAACCTCAAACTCCTGGGCTCAAGTGATCCTCCTGCCTCAACCTCCCGAGTAGCTGGGACTACAGGCATGCGCCACCATGCCCGGCTAATTTTTTCTATATATTTTTATTTGGCCAATTAATTTCTTTCTATTTTTATTAGAGGCGGGGTCTCTCTCTTGCTCAGGCTGGTTGATGAACTCCTGACCTTGAGCGATCCTCACAGAGTGCTAGGATTACAGGGGTGAGCCACCACACCTGGCCACTCAAGGCCTCTTGAGCATGGCTCCAGATCATGGTGTAAAACAGGAAGGAGAGCAGGGGTGACTCCACAACAGGCTGAACCTCCTGGAATAGGCCTAAGTTTCGGTTTCCCCACGCGGGTCCTCCCCTTCCCCCACAATGAGGCTGATAACAACTGGAGAGTCCGGAGACTTGGAGCCAGCCAGTCAGGAGCCAACACGACCTTGGAGCCAACCAATTGGAAGCCAACACTATTAGCCACTTTTGAAGGAGCAAATGAACTAAGGGGGGGAAGGGAGATGGTGTGCCCAGCGTATGTAAACCTACTAAAAAGTACAAAAGCTCGACTTTTACCCCAGGGCGGGGTCCTGGTTCGTAGGGAGGCCACTGCGTTGGTGTGCTGGGACTAGGACCCTAGCTCGAGCTAGCCAATAAACTCCTTTGTCATTTGCAGCCTCGGTGACTGCCTCTCTGTTCCTGGGGCAAAGGGAAACCGGTTCTAACATTTTTGGGGGCTCGTCTAGGATCCCAAGACCCCCGGAATGGAATCCAGACCCGAGGAGGAGTTGGAACTCAGAAAGTCCACGCAGTGCAGGTAATTGGGCCCGGAAGGAAGACCGGCAGAAGACCTAGGTGGACGTGCTGGTGGGTCGCTGGTCAGGAGCAGAGGGAGATGTCCCTCACCCCCTTGGTAGGTTTCTGGCATGGATCCGGTAGGGTCCGTTTGAGAGGGAGACCAAGTCGGCCACAGGGCCAAGAATTAGGGATTTGTGGGACGTCCCGTTGGTGCCTTCATTCTGTATTTTTGTCTTGTCGTCATCTTCGTTCTGTGTTTTTGTCTCTGCTTTCTGTTTGTCGCTCGCAGTGTTGCTTTTTGTCAGAGTTTTAATTTTTTTCATTTACAGGAATGGGACAGACTCAGACAACACCTCTGTCTATTCTCATAGATCATTTTAAAGAAGTCAGGGATCGGGCTCATAACCTCTCTGTAGAAATCAGGAAAGGCAAATTTATTACTTTTTGTAAATCCGAGTGGCCAACCTTCGGGGTTGGGTGGCCCTGGGATAGAACATTCAATCTTGATATCATTGTAAGGTGAAGGAGATTGTCTTCAATAAAGGGTCCCATGGTCACCCTGACCAGATCCCGTATATAATTGTCTGGCAGGACTTAGTCCAGGATCCCCCACCCTGGTTGAGGAGGATCCTGCCCCCAATAGGACACAGCAAGATCATGGTAGCAAAGGAGGCCAGGAAAGAGGAAGAGTCCAAATCGGGGCCCACAAATGGCGCTCCTTCAGACTCACCCCCTGTTCTTCCAGATTCCACCCCATATCCTGACCTAATAGACCTGGAGTGGAATCCGCCCCCTCCTTATAACCCCGCTGCGGCCCCAGCCCAAGCTGCTGCAGCTCCTCCGGTGGACGGCCCAGCATACGGGACCCGGCAGTGGGCCACTAGGACGCCGGACCCAAAACCAGTAAGGGCTCTCCCCATGCGTACAATAGGGCCCCTGCGAGCAGATGGGGAGCAGGCTAACCAATATTGGCCATTCTCAACTAGTGATCTATATAACTGGAAGTCTCAAAACGCCAACTTCTTGGAGAACCGTAAAGATCTGATTAACCTCTTAGATTCTGTTTTGTTCACTCACCAGCCCACCTGGGACGATTGTCAGCAACTACTTAAAGTTCTTTTCACCACTGAAGAAAGGGAAAGAATACAGGAGGAAGCACGGAAACTGGTTCCAGGAGATGACGGCAGACCCACCGCCAACCCAGGAACCATAGACTGAGTGTTTTCACTCGAACCGACCCCCTTGGGACTACAACGAGGCTGAAGGTAGGGAGCGTCTCCGGGTCTACCGCCAGATTTTAATGGCCGGTCTCCGAGCGGTGGCACGGACGCCGACGAATTTGGCTAAGGAGGAGAGCCCGGCGGCCTATTTAGAAAGACGAATAGAAGTCTTTAGGCAGTATACGCCTATGGATCCCACTGCGGATAAGAGCAAAGCAGCAGTTATGATGGCCTTTGTAAACCAGGCAGCCCCCGATATAAGGAGAAAAATACAGAAGATAGATAGGTTATGTGAGAAGACACTGCAGGATCTATTAGAGGTGGCTGAAAAGATCTACAATAATAGGGAGACCCCAGAAGAAAGGCTAGAAAGAATTAGACAAGAGGATAGAAAATTCCAGGCTGGGGAAACTAGAAAAGCCAGCATAGAGATGGCCAAGATTCTTCTGCTACAGGGAGCACGTCAGGGAGAAGAGACTTCGGCGAGGGAGGAAAGGGCTGCCCCCGTAGGGGAAGGCTAGAGAAGGACCAATGTGCATGTTGTGGAGAGAGGGGGCATTGGGCTAGGGATTGCCCCAAGAAAAGGGGGGGCCTGGGGAGAAGAGAATCACCTAAGAGAGTCTTACTAGTAGGGCAAGGAGAGGATGGTGAATAGGAAAGACGGGGTTCGGATCCCCTCCCTGAGCCCAGGGTAACCTTAGATGTAGAGGGGAGCCCAGTCAGCTTCCTGGTAGACACAGGGGCAGAACATTCGGTAATTACTAAAAGCACTGGGACCTTACAGGCGGCCGGTGGTGTACCTGTCCAAGAAGCTAGATTCAGTAGTGGCAGTATGGCCGGCGTGCCTGCAGATCATCGCAGCTACTGCTTTGCTGGTCAAAGACACTGACAAGCTCACCCTGGGTCAGCATCTGCAAATTACCACCCCTCACGCCATAGAGGGGATCCTGAAGCAGCCGCCAGGACGATGGATTACGAATGCGAGGCTGACTCACTACCAGGGACTTCTGTTGGACGCTCCTCATATCGAGTTCCAGACTCCTGCCATCCTGAACCCGGCCACACTTCTGCCAGATCCTGAGCCAGCAATGCCCGAACACAGCTGCCTTGAGATCCTGGCCGAGACCCAGATGGCCCGGAGGGACCTGCAAAACCGCCCCCTTGCGAACAGCGCGAACAGCAACCTGACCTGGTTCACGGACGGAATCAGCTTCATCCGGGATGGACACAGGTACACTGGGGCGGCCACAGTTGACAGAGAAAGCAAGCTAATTTGAGCAACATGCCTTCCCCGGGGGACATCAGCCCAAAAGGCA
>CAUYRT010079193.1:0-13422 GCA_963574885.1 Lepilemur ruficaudatus
CTAGTTGCTCAAGTAGAATGCAAAAGAATAATTCCTGACTCTGCTCTTTGCTGCCTCATTCCTCTGGCCACCAGTAGACTCTCTATGAAGCCCCTTGACTTCTTTCAATCATCACTGCTTCCACCTTGGCATAGGTCCTTATCATTTTTTACCTGGAATAACTCAGTGACCCCATCTGATCTCAGTGACACTAAATTTGTCTTCCACATTACTGCCTAGAATTACATTTTGAAAATGTGTTCCTCTCTGTAATAAGTTAAAATGCTTTGTGGTCCTCATAATCTTCATGATAAAGTTTCAATTTTTTAGCATGATATATAGATCTTTATAGCTCTGATCTTTTATAACCTCTCCAGCCTCTTCTCTCTCTCTCTCTCTCTCTCCCTTTTGTGATAGTCCCCTCAATTCTCAACTGATTAAAGTTGAGGACCTCGAAGTGCCTTGCTTGCCTTTGCCTCCAGACCTTCCTGCAGGCATTGCATTCTTCCTCCCTCTTGTCATGGTCTTCAGTCCCTCAGCTCAGGGTTGTCCCAGCCTACTCCACTGACCCTCTCAGGGCGTGAATTTTAATGTTCTACCTCAGTGCTGCTGTAGCATTCTGTGTTCACCTATATAGCAATCACTTTCTTGAAATAATTTTCTATTCTTCTGCCTCTTTGGAATAAGCGCTTCTTGGAGCCACGGAGGGACCGTGCCTGTCTTTGCATCCCTGTGCTTTTGCATCTGCTATGATTTGAATGTGTCCCCCAAAGTTCACGTGGTGGAAACTTAATCCCCAATGCAACAGGGTTGAAAGGTGGTACCTTTAAGACGTGATTAGGTCATGAGGGCTCTGCTCTCATGAATGGATTAATGTCTTTATTGTGGGAGTGGTCTCATTATTGTGAGAGTTTGTTATAAAAGTGAGTTTGGCCACCTCTTGCTCCTCTCTCTTTTCTCTCTCTCTTACTCTCTTGCTCTTGCTGTCGCTCTCTTCTCTCCTGCCCTCCTACCTTCTGCCATAGGATGGAACAGCATGGGCCCTTGCCAGATGTGGGCCCCTCAGTCATGGGCTTCCAGCCTCCAGAACTGTAAGAAATAAATCTCTGTTCTTTATAAATTACCCAGCCTCAAGTATTCTGTGATAGCAGCACAAAATGAACTAAGATGAGATCTGGGCACGTAATTAGAAACTGATAAATGTCTATTGAATGAATGAAAGAATGAATGAATGAATGAAAATTTGAATAAGTGTTCTCTTTCCTTTGCCTTCTTGTAGCTACTTGGCATGCATTTCCTCTCAACATGAGTGCTTTTATTTTATTTTATATTTTATTATTTTATTTTCTCAGTGTTCTGCCAATGGATTCACGACCCAGACTGCCAACAACTGTAGTCAAGGTTTTTGTGGTACTATGGGATCGGGAAGCAGAAATGGAGGGCAGGAGACCATTGAGATGGTGAAAGGAGGACACCAGACCCTGGAATCCTGCCGGGGTGCTGGGCACCATCACACCCTGGACTCCTGCAGGGGAGGACACGTGGAGGTGGACAACTGCAGATACAATTACTCGGAGTGGCACAGTTTCACGCAGCCCCATCTCTGTGAGGTGAATTTCCTTAGGTGTTTTGATCGAAAGTTTAAATATCCAAGTGCAGAACGATAGGAAATTGAAATCAGCATATATTTTCAGAAACTGCTTTTCTGGATTTTTCGATGTTCCCTCTCTTGCTTGCTTTGGTCATTTTTTTATGCTCTTTGATTTTGTTACATTATTTAATTTAAAAGAGATTTCATTTCATCTGTCATATTTCACTTAATTTCTAAAATCCCATAAAAATCAGAGGCTTCTAATGTCTTTCACTAAAGTTTCATTTTTAGATGTGCCTTTACCTCCTAAATATAGAATATGATATAGAAGAATGTGAAAAAAATTATTACAGACTTTTCAAATCAAATCTGTATTTCTCTGTGAAAACACAAACGTCTGTATACAGTTTTAGAAATTCCATAAAACATGTAATAAATTTTTCTATTTTATTGCAAATTGACATAATCATTGTATATATTTATGAGGTACAAAGCAATGTTATGGTATATATATACAATACATATGATTAAGTCAAGCTTATTAACATATCTATCACCTCACATACTTATTTTTTGTGATGAGAACATCTGAAATTTATTCTCTGACCAATTTTGAAACGTATAATACACTATTATTAATTATAGTCACCATTATATGAAATATTTTTAATATATAAAGCACCATACAAATATAAAGTGTTTTGATTCAGAGGAAAGCGAGAATGTGAAAGAAAGGTGGAATTAAATAAAGAATTCTCAGCCCACATCAAAATCCCCTGGAAGTTTTTAAAAAATACGAGTGACTAGACTCCACCCTGAAAGATTCTAATTTAATTGGTTTGGCTTTTTTTTTTTTTTTTTTCCTTTTTAAAAATTTCTCTGGTGATTCAAATGTGCAGCTAGGTTAGAGAGCCACTGGATTAGATATTCTTCTGTTTCTAAATTTTCACCTCTTTTATCAGAGGATCCCAGTGCCATTGTAGCACAAACACTGGGCCAGAAGGCCTTAATGCCTGCATGGTCTACAGATGGGCAATATTCTGTGATAGGGCTGTAGGTTATCATATATCCATAGCATTTTTTAAATCAAATTCAAATGTTAATCCTTTTTCTATTTTTAAACAGTCAGTATTCATGTAAGATCAGACTGAGATGGAGAGAAGCTTAAGTCACACTCTTAGGAGTGTCCTTCAGTATGCACATCAGGTAATGGGAGGTAAAGCTATCAAGGTCATGAAAGACACTTGATAACTTAAGCTGTGCAAATGAGCTCCTGTGTAGCTAGAGAACATTCAGGTGAGGACACTCAGGTGAGACAAGGGAGGTGGCACAGAAGTTTGACAAGTTGGCAGACAGGCCAGTGGCAGACAGGGTAGGGATGGGCAAATGGTTGGCCTCTTCATTACAAAAGCCCAGTTTTCACAGTGTGGGTTATGTTGATTACTTTAAAGTTCACTAAATTATTTTGTGCATCTCAATATTTTGCCATATTTTGGCTACATTGGAAACTTGATTCCAAAGCTAATGTGGTAATTCTTACCTACTTTCTAACTGCATATAAAAGCAATTTCAGTTACCATTTATTGTACATTTATTATGTGCTGGGTATAATAAGCACATTGTATGCATTATTATGTCATCATTAATTTCCAAAATAATCCTGTGAGGTGGTCACTGTTTGCGTTCCCATTTTAGATTTGAGAAGAGTAAGATTTAAAGATGTTTAGTAACTTGCACAAAGTCATATAGCTAGTTGGAAAAGCCAGAGCCTTGGCTCAAAACCAGGACTGTTGGATATCCAATCCCAAATTCCTGAACACTATGCCTTTTGTCTCTGTTTTGCAGTCTAGCCTGACTTCCTAGATATAAAATTTAGACATAAACATTTAATAATAACTTGAATGCACTTAAAGATAACATTTGTATACATATTTTTTTATTTATATGGATTACTAGAAATGTAAAATATTCTGACTTTATGATATGATTATGATAGAGACCAATCATGTGCATTTTTTGTGTGTAGGAATCCATTAGAGGACACACTGGTTAAAAATTAAACATAAAAGGTAAATAAAAAATACATTTTATGTTCATATGCTTAAGTTGTTTAAAACAATAATACAATTCATTTTTTTTTAAATTTTACAGAAATTACATCTATGCAATCAGAATGAAAACCATGTGCCATCTCAAGATTATGTCCTTACATACAACTATGAAGGAAGAGGATCTCCAGCGGGTTCTGTAGGCTGCTGCAGTGAAAAACAGGAAGAAGACGGCCTTGATTTTTTAAATAATTTGGAACCCAAATTTATGACGTTAGCAGAAGCATGCACCAAGAGATAATATCAGAGTGCTACAATTAAGTGTTTCCCAGGCAATCTGGTGGTTGCCCAAAATAATATTGTAAAGTTAAATTACGACACATATATATAATGAAAAATTTGTCAACTCTGAATTATGCTGCTCACTAATTTATAATTTTAAAGCAATTTGTTGCTTATCTTGTTCAAGAAGTACAAACTGTTAACATAGACAGTTAGTCTCATACTGCAGCATTGGAATTAAGGTCTATAAAGGATCTGCAGTTCTTTACAGATATTTTTCGAATAAATACATTGGGTAAATACTAGTCCAGCAATAGCTAAGCTATGCTAATATCACATTATTACATACTCACTTCAAGTGATAGTTTAAAAAATAGACAAGAAAAAATAAGTATCACTGTTTGAAGAAAGTTTTGGGAGAGAAACAAGACTAAATTAAACTAAAAATATTGCAGCTTATGAAAAATTGATATCAGTCCTCCCCCACCCCACTCCCAAATTCTTCATTTGACTTTGGAGGCAAAATTTATTGAGCTACCCCATGGAGTGGCAATTTTCTGTAGGAATATAGTTTGAAACGAATATGTATATGTATAAAATTATTGATTGATGCAACATTTAAAATGAAAAGAAAGAAGAAAATGGTAATAACTTAAAATGAGGCTGGGGTATAGTTTGTCCTAAAGTAGGGATTCAAAGTTTAAAAAAGAGAGTTTCTTAGGCCTAGTTCTTATGTACTGTGTGATAACTGAGCGTATCAGGAAATAATTCATGTCCATTCGTGTAATTTGTTTAAAATTGTAAACAAATTAAACTTTTCTGGTTTCCGTCGGAAGCAAAGATGGAACCACGTGGAACAGTAGATTTGCTATGCAGTCTTTTCAAGATTTAGTTTTGTACCCACAGATTAGTAGCAAACTGGAAATACCTACCACAGGTAGGTCTCCCTGCTTTCTGGTTGCAGGATTTTAGAGATGAGGTATTTTTCTTGGGAGCTAATACTAAAAACTTTTTTAAACCTATTTCTGCTGAAATTATATCGTCTATTACTATTTTCTCTCTCTTTCTATTGACCAACATTTTTTTAATTTAGAGCCAAATGATCATGTCCTCTCAGAGAGCTGAAGGAAGTTGGGGGGCAAATCTTGCTGAAAGTGTCACGTGGGGAGTGATTGTTCTCAGACTTAAGCCCACAAACCCATTACTGCTTACACAGTGTTCTTTTTGTTTGTTTGTTGGGGTTTTTTTTGTTTGTTTTCATTTCTTTTCTCTTTCTTTCCTTCCTTCCTTCCTTCCTTCCTTCCTTCCTTCCTTCCTTCCTTCCTTCCTTCCTTCCTTCCTTCCTTCCTTCCTTCTCTCTCTCTGTCACCCAGGCTGCACTGCAGTGGTGTGATCATAGCTCACTGCAACCTCGAACTCCTAGGCTCAAGTGATCCTCCTGCTTCAGCCTCCCAAGCAGTTGGGACTACAGGTACATACTGCTGTGCTGACTATATTTTATTATTATTATTACTTTTAGAGATGGGGTTTGCTATGTTGCGCAGGCTGGTCTTGAACTCCTGGCCTCAAGCTATCTTCCCATCTCAGCCTCTTAAAGTGCTGGGATTACATGGGAGAGTTACCAAGCCTGGCCTATACCATTCTCTAATCAGTGCCTGGGAACTACAAAATTTCATTTTCCTCATTGTCCTGTTTTAGAGTGGCATTGGTATCATTCAAGGAAATCCAGGACTCAAGGGCCCTCTTCTTTCAGCTCACTGCCACCGTTGCCTTAACACCTTCAGTAGAGATTCCCCTAGGTGGCCAATACTCCAGATTTTCGGTCATCCTTCAGTGTGAATTAATTTTTATCAGTTTGCTTTCTTATAAGAAATTTTAAAATAATAGAAGAAATAGACATTTTTAATGCAGGAAAGAAGAAGATTGAGTTTCCATTTTGGAACACAGGGAACCTGGGGAGAAGGCAGCCCAAGTGGGGTATTTGAGCAGTCAGAGAGCAACATGAAGACCCAGGCCTTCCACTGGCAGGGAGAGAAGCCTGGCCCTGCCTTTTGCTTCTTTTCTCCGGCCAGTGGCAGCTGCCATTTGATTTTGGTGAAGTATCAGCCAACCCCTTGTCCACGCCTCACCTTATGTGGAGTGAGGAATGTAGGAGGTGAGAGCTGACCACAGGATGAGTCCAAAGGCATGTGCTGGGCGGGCCGGAACTGGGCTTGCAGAACAAACCGCGCATTCGTGGGAAAGGCCGTATTCCTTCCCTTGCCCTCTGGGCACTAAGACAGTCTTCAGTCAGATGTGTATCTAAAATTCTGATTTGATTGTACATTGTCTGTTTTCTAATTTGCCCCTAAAATCTAGGTTTGTTTAGACTTAGACTTTTAAAAGGGTAATTTTCCTCTTTAAGTCTTCTTCGTTTAATGGAATCATTTTTAACGTGTGAAACCTTGATCATATGAATTGGGTCAATCTTATCATATCCGACTAAAACAGAGCGGAGCCAGGGCGAAAAAGAACTCAAGGCACCTAACATCGCTCCAAGAATATAAGTCTCTGCAAGCTTCTTTCTTGAAATTGCCTGCTGTAACCTGAAGCCAATTTTATCTAATGGCTACTGAAACAACCTACTGTGGTTTATCTCACCGCCAATCAAAACCCACCAGCTCCCAAGGCCTTAGGAGTGCCAGTGAACTTGCTCAAAGAACAATATGTAACAATATGTAACATTTCCCTTTTCATAAAACCTCTAATCTTCCCTTTGCTCTTCCGACATTCTGAATACCACTTGGTCTGTGTGTATGCCCCAAATTGCAATTCATTCCTGCCTAGTAAAAGTTTTATAAATTGTAGAGATTTGTTTATTTTATTTGACTTTGAAACATGTAGTATTATTCTTTCCTTATTTGTGTAAGGTGAAAATTATGCTATTTTAGTGTGTAAGAAAATAGCTTTTTAAAACTTTCATTTTTTTCCCCAGTGAATGATTTTCATTTTTTATGTAAATTTACAGATTGTTTTCTCTTTTTTTCATAAGGAAGCAGTTAACTGTCTAAATGTAGCGGGGTTTGTTTTGCAATGTTTTAAACAGAGCTTTAATTTTGCTATGAAAAGAAGTTACTTTGCTGTTAAAGAAACGTGGCAGTTTAAAACACATAAAATTGGATGTATAAAGTAATATTTACAGATAGAGGATGTAATAAAACAATGTTAACTTGGTTTCTTGTCTTTGCTGTATTTAGAGATTAAATGATTCCAAGGTGATCATGTTGCAAAATTGTGCTTAAGGCTGGCATGGAAATAGAAATCCTCAATAATGTCTTTTTTATATTAGTGGGGGATATTTTAGAGAATGGGTCTGTGGCGTGGGGAACCTGCAGCCTCAAGGCCACATGTGGCCTTCTAGATCCCCATGTGCAGCCCCTTGACTGAATCCAAACTTCATAGATCCTGTAAAATTTGGATGCAGTGAAAAGGCTGCACTCAAGGATGCACACATGTGGCCTCAAGGCAGCAGGTTCCCCACCCTTTGAATTGTATATTGAATTTTGATTAGGTATAAACGGTATTAGAAGGTGGTTGTAACTACTGAGTATTGCAGAAATAGTACACGGATACATAAGTTTTACTTTAAGGAGCATTGTAGTCAAGGGAAAGCATTATGAGTTAAAAAAAAAAATCAGGCAATGTTCTGTCTTGATTCTGTCACTTACAGGATAGATAATGCCTGAGCACCAATCTCAAGATGATCCAACCAAATAAGGCGCTGTGTGCTTCACAGCGAAGCTTTTCCCCATGTGTGAGTGTACACTCCCACAAATGTAAGGCTGACCAGTTATATCAGTTATATTTTAGTTATATCAAAAGCCTTAAATTCCAATATAATTTGTACCACAATTTCAATTCCAGGAATTTTATTGTCACCATTATTTTTGTGTGTGGCTTAAAGAATGTTCATTGGATTTTTGTTTTTAATTGCAAAACACTGGACAAATTCCAAGTGTCCAGCAGTGTTAATTTGGTTGAATATTGGGTCCTAATGGCTGAGAAGCATGAGCCCTAGAGCCAGCATGCTTGGCTATGAATCTGGATCTGCCACTTACTTGTTGTGTGACGTTAGAAAGACCACTTATTCCCTCTCTTAGTTTTCCCATCTTCAAAATCAGAATAACAATACTAACTCCATGGGATTGTTGGGATGATTAAATCAGTTATTAATATATTTAAAGCACATAGAACATTGCACGTAATAGAATAATTATAAATGTTAGGTATATAGTCAGTAAAATTAGGTAGCTGTATATACTATAAAACAATATCTAATCTCTTTTTAGGGAAAAATTGTGCTTATATATATAAAAAAATTACTGAAACAGATTCTTTTCAGACAATGGAATTATAGATGATTTATGCTTTCCATGTTGATTTTCCACAATGAACACTGATAACATTTTTAATTTACAAAAAAAGTTAATAGCAGGTTAGACAGCTTTTTTTTGACTCTTACATTATTTAGAGTTAGGATTGGTTTCGTGGACAGAAAACTTAAACAAATAGTATCAAGATTAAGTTTGCAGGCCTTTCTATTCTGACAGTGTGATTCCACAGGTTGAAACTTGAGAACTTTCATTTTCCCTTTACTTTAAAAAAAATTACGGTAAAATTCATGAAACATAAAATTAATCATTTTAAAGTGTATAATTCAGTAACTTTTAATACATTCAGAATGTGCAACCATCACCACTATCTAGTTCCAGAACATTTTTATCACCCCAAAAGGAAACCTTTTGAGCAGTCACTCCTCATTTCCCCACTCATTAGTTCCTGGCTACCACTGATCTACTATTTGTCATTATGGATTTTCCTACTCTGGACATTCATAGAAATGGAAGCATATAATACGTGGCTTATGTCTGACTTCTTTCATTGAAATTAAAAACTTTTGTGCGTCCCTTTCCTTTAGAAAGAAATCCTAGAATATCTGAAAAGACTTGTTCAGACTTTTCTCAGAAACAATATGACAATTAGTCTTCCATCAAATTCAAAATGAGTATTTTCTTTCATAAAAATCAAATGAGATAAAGCAAAAATAGATCTGATAATAAGTATAACAATATGTACCAATATGTTATTTATAGGAACATCAGATATTCTTGCCAAAAATTTAGAGATATAAAATTGGCTAATGTAAATGACCACCAAGAAAACTCGCAATCCAGAAGCTTTAGTTGGTAAAATTTTATATAAACAGCCCATTGATCAAATGAATCAATTGCAAAGTATAAATGAAAATATTTATTCTTATTAAAACTATTTTAATGAAATACTAAAAAAAATAGGAGTTTAACTTTGCTGTACAAGAATATGGAAAATCCATATGGCTTAATTTTATTTGAGCTGGAAAATGTTTTCTAGACAGAATTTATCAATTTGGGCATAATTCTGATTATATTATCCAGACTCAAAAAAATAAAATCTTCTAAAAAGTTGACACTTGAATTGAAAACTTGCTTTAACCTCTCTGTTGTTCAGATCAGAACTACCCAAATGGATCCTTCTTTTTGTCTACCTGACCTATACACTAGTCAGCATGCTGTTTGAAATAGAAATGGTTCTGGAGAGTAGTCTGCTAAAATATCCGCTATGTTGCTATGCCAGAACACTTTCTGTGCAACTCCATTAAACAATCCTTAGGGAGTCTTTGTCTAGACTTTCTACATTCATGACAGAGAGGAGCCTGCACTAAAATACTAGCCCTTACTTGAAAATAAATACACCAAAAAAGTAGCAGCATCATATCTACTTAAAAACTATCATATTTGCCAATATATAAGATCCTCTTTCTTCCCCCAGGCTGTCTTTATGGAGTTTCAAGAGGAGTCCCTGCCTCTGTGTGCTGGCTGCCCCATGTTATGCTTTTGGGGGAACAGAGAAGTTGCAGGATTTAGTATGGGCTGTGGGGGAGAGCTGGGAGGGTGGAGAAGAAATTAATTTTCCCCCCAAAGCATAAGCTTGTAATACTCACACACAAAAAAATCTGTAACATGCTCTTTTTTTCTGATAGTTTAATTTGTTCTTATTCCCCAACTCCCATTCCATTTAAGCAACTATGCCCTTCTGTGTTTATTAGATACTTGCAAGTGTACCATAGAATTAACATAGACATTCCAGGTCTAATGCTTCCAAGTGAGCACGACCAGAGTAAGAACTGTCTCAGGGACCACCTGTGTAAGTCAATGATCAAACACCAGATGTTCCCCTTACCCACAACCCTTGTTACCCTATAGGAATAGGTGACATTTACATTCAACCACAGAAAGCTTAGGGTGAAGGTAAAATCATGTGGGAATGACTTGAGATATACCTTCTACCACTTTGGCTCACTAAGGACTTGAAATAGAGGTTGATTAATAGAAAAATAAAAAGAACTAGTTGCTGGAATATATGAAAAGGTTCTTACCTACTATTCAAACAAAGAAGTAATTGGAAATTAATGAACCAGAAGTAAGAAACATTTCCCTTCAAGAAAAACTGGTTTACATTTTTGTTTTATTTTGTTTTGTTTTAGCAAGGTTGGTTCCCCGTGAGTTCCCAAGGTGGGAGAGCGGTGTGGTTCTGCTTTTGCCTCTGGCTCCCACCCATCTGTGGCTCCTTTTCAAGTATCTACAAGAGAGTGGGGGACACACCCTTCAGTGACTCACACCTCTCTTGTGCTTAAGAGCAAACAGGAGCAGACAGCTGGGACTGAACAAACATCGTTGACAGTGCCAGGAAGCATGTTGCTATTACACATAACTTCGTCAAAAGTAGAAGGATCTTCAAAAGCCAATTTGAAAAAAACGCCTAAACTTAGGGAAAAACACCTGCAACTTATCTGTTCTGCAATTTTTCTCTGCCTCCTGTGCACAAGGGAACCATAGTGGGAGGAAAATATTCACTATGGATACTATGACCCAGTATTTTTTATTGGCCCAAGCTAATTAGATGCAATATTATTCCACAAGGAACCTAAACATTTTGTTACTGAATTCTTGCATAATTTATATTGATTTTGTTTTCTTTTCAAAATGCTTTAAGATAAAATGTATGCTGTGTGCTATAAATGTAAATTTAAAAGATAAATTTCATTTTAACCTTAATAAATTCACTTCCTATACATATGTAATCTGAATCCATATAGTTAAATTGCATTACTGGTTATAGCATTGTGCTGTGACATTGAAATTATGGCTTATAGGCTACATGAGTTTCTGTGACATGATGTGACAGGTTCCAAGCTAAAGGACAATTTCATAGAAATTTCCAGTACATTGAAATTTCTCAGTTTTTTTTCTTAATATGAACCATCACAGACAAGTTAAAGCAGACATAGTAATATAAGGTTATTTGGGGAAATGCAAAAAAAAAATAGCTTAAGCATTTCTCCTTCTAAAGCATAGAGGAGGAAAAAAAGGTAGAAAGAAAAAGAGTGATATGAATTTTCTTGGAATCATATTGAGCTGTCACAGTTTTGTTCTATGATTCAAACTTGTTGAAGTGGGATATATCTGATCCATAAGGAAAGTGGTGTCTCAGAGTTAAACATGAATCTCTTCCTCCATCTGAATCTTGAAACACTGTCTTCTTCAAAAGGAGGCCCTACTCACCTCACCCTCTTGATCCAGAAAGATCACATATCATTTAGAAGGAATTAGATTTTATTTGTTAACTTTAGCTACCAATAACATCATCAATCACAAGTTCAGATGTAGAAAATATGCCTTTATTTTTTCATAAAATACAAAAAATTTTACTTTTTTTTTTTATTATCTTGACACCTCCTTCCCCCATTTAGGTGAGTGGAAAGAATGAAGTAAAAATATAATTTTGTTACTCAGATTGCAATTAGGGTTTGCCTCACTCTTGTATTCATAGAGTGTATCTGAATTTCAAAGAATATGTGCCATTCACATAATCAGGAGTCAGAGTGAGGGGTCTCTGTTCCCAAGATCTTCAGATCCAAGACTCCAGTTTCTTTTTTTAATACTATTTTTTACTAACTAAATGGGTGTGAAGTCTGTATGCAGGCTGAGAAAGATTTCTCACACAGTGATAAAATTTTACAGAAGTAAAGGGTTATTTATTTCTCCAATAAAGAAAGCGAGAGATAGAGAGAGAGAGAAGGAGGCAGTGGCCATGGCACACAGGAAGAAGTGAAAATGCCGAGCCCCGAGGAAAAGTTGTTTGGAGTTTTAAAGGGTAAAAATAGCTTTTTTCCCTCTCTGCTTCAGCAGCCCGATAAGAGAAGCAGCAGTGAAACTGTTGTAGGTGTTTTTTTATTTTCCTTTTCTCTGTGAGGCTGGGTTATCTGAGTCCTTGGAATCTGGTGCTGGCGAGAGCTGAAGTAGGGAACTTGCACCCCTACCGTCCACTTAGGGCTCTTCAAGGCTGAGAAAATGACGTCAGGTATAACGAGTTAGAACACAGGTGTTTTAAGTGAACAAACAAAGTGTGTAGTTGCCTTGTGAGTTTTTTTCCTTACTTTCTGTTACATTGTTTATTTTCCTCTTTTAGATAGGCTATCCGTAAGGCTACCTTTCACTAATGCTTTAAGAAATTGTAACTTTTGAATCTAGCCAATTTTTTTCTGACCAGATTTGCTAGGTAATCTAATTAAACGAACTGTCTTAGCCAGCCAAAGAAAGTAACTTCCTACCTCCAATGTACACCCCAACATGTCCATCAAACATGTAACAGTAGAATGAGATCATTATGTGATACATGAGGATGAAACAACAAAAGAACAATGATCCAAAGAGAAGGACAAGAAAACAAAACACATACACACAAACAAAAGGTAAGCTTCAAGTTTCATGAAATTCATGTTCTAAATAGGTAACTGCTTGGCCTAGCAGATGAAAAATGTTTAACTAACATGGCAAGTCAATGGAAAGGGACTTTCCTGGGGAAAGACTGACAGGTAGACTTTACCATGATGCTGCCAGTCTCTGGAAATTTTCAATATCTGCTGGACTTTGTTGACATTTTTTCAAGCTGGGTTGAAGTTTACCCAAGCAGGACTGAGAAAGCTTCAGAGGTCCCTAAAGCCCCTTTAAAGGAAGTTATTCCTAGGTTGGGACTTCCTTTAAGTTTCCTAAGTGATAATGGAGCAGCTTGTGTTGTCAGAGTTACTTAAGAAATAATCACAATTTCTAGGAATTGACTGGAAGCTGCGTTCATCATGGAGACCCCAGTCTTTGGGGAAAACTGAATGGATGAATAGAACTTTGAAGAAGACATTTTCCAAAATTTGTCAGGGGACTAACTTAACTTGTGAAAAAGTGTTTTCCCTTGCCCTGTTGAGAATTCAGGTGCCCCCCAAAAGTAAACTGGCACTTAGCTACTTTGCAATTTTATATGGGAGACCATTCCTAAGAGCTTCCAGTCAGGGCTTGACCAACGATCCTTTGCCCGCAGAAATGGAGGCTCAACCATATGTAAAACAACTTGGTAATACGCTAACTAGCATTTCTAAATTTGCTTCCAACA